>AFQZ01000202.1:0-62866 GCA_000222935.2 Aciculosporium take MAFF-241224 | reverse complement strand
ACGGTGACGCAATGTCATTCTGCTCGCTGCGATATACACTGCATGGAATTCGCCCCAGTGTTCATGAGACCATCGTCTCACCTTTTTTTTTTGCTCACTGTCGGAATCGCTCGTATGGATGATGGAAGGGATACGCCGCATTGACCAGGAATTGTGGGTTGCACACAGAATGCACGCACCCTGATTGGCTGGATCACAGGTCATGTGACCTGGGGCTGTACCGTGGCCACAACACCACACCTCCGCATCGTAGCCTGCTTCTTCCCCTCTTTTAGAGACATAGATGAATTGAATATTGAACCCCCCCCCCTACATTTGTGCTGCAGCATACTTGTAACCTGAGCGTTACCAACACTCACTGTTTTATCTTGGCCCGCGGCCGTTCTTCGGAGGCAGACAAACTATTATGCTCATGTGTTCTACTGCATCTCGTCCAAAGAACGGATGTACATGTGTAACCACCGCTTTTCGCTTCTGAAACCAAAGACAGCTATGTTGCGATTTGACCGGCCAAGCGTCTTGTACACATGTATGTGCTCCCACATGTGTCCTGGACACTGCTGTTAACCACGCTTGTTCCCACCTTTTCGTACGTCGGATTCTGTTTCGCGCACCATGTCACCAGCCTTGTCAAGCAAATTAATTCACTTGGGGATCGGCCGTGGTGAAACGAAAAACTGATTATCCAGGCTAATACTAATGACAAAAACTGTGCATCAGGAACACGCCCAAGTATCGACCCTTTGTGTCACCCAACGCCAAAACCAAGGAACCAAGTCGACGTCGCACCCCGGATGGGCTCGCGTCATAGGACTCTCTCAAAAAAAAAAAAATCAAGCATGCGGTAATGGTTAAAGATGCTCGCGACCGTCGGTACAGAGGACAAACCAAATCGTCGCGTCTTTCGTCTCAGAAGGATGTAGAAAAACCCGTCGATGGAAAGAAGGTGTGGTCTGTGCCGGATACGGGATAGTGTTTGTTGCTTCTTGTGTTTGTCGCTTTGTTCCACAGTCAAAGCCAAAACATTCTCCGCCAAGCGCCCGCCGAAGGTTCGGGTCCCCGAGTATCTAAGATGTACATGTCATTTTTAAAAGAGACAGTCCAGGCAGCAACAGCATGCCAACCCAGCCAGCACACCAGTCATAATACCGCCCTTATTGTCACGTCGCTGTTGGGGAACGTAGCCAGGCCCGAACTGTCCTGGGGGGGGGCCGTACTGTCCCTGGGGAGGGCCGTACTGTCCTGGCGGAGGTCCATATTGTGCTTGCGGAGGATAAGGACCATGACCAGCAGGATATGGACCCTGCTGCTGGTTGTATCCCATTTGCGGCCCTGGCTGATAATAGTTTTGTTGCTGCTGTGGCTGGGGATAGGGCTGCTGCTGGCCAGGGGCTTGGTATCGTTGCTGTTCGCCGGGGAAGGGCGATGATGAACCACCACCATATGCTGGCTTGGGTGCCAGTGGTGGCGGAGAACCGGCACCACCATAAGGAGGGGGTTCCTCGCACTTGTTGTTACTCATTGTGCAAGGTGGCGGCGTACTGGTCTGGGGCCGCAACCAATATTCTCTTTGATTTTCGGCAGGATGGCGGTCGATGATTTATCTTGTTGGCGATTGTGGTCGAGATGCGAGGGAACAAATGTGGAGGAGGGAGGGGGGTTGAGGACGGTGAGATTACATAAAGAATTGAAAACCAAGAGCCAAGCGGCCAAAACTCTCACCCCGTCATATTGGCATAGCCAGCGCCACGGGCTGGGGACTCGGCAATAGTGGTATCAGATTGCGTGTGTGTGCTGCGCCACCTTTGAACCTCTTTTGGCCTCTCTTTAGGTGGCGGTCCAGCTGTCAGGTGACCAGTGGGTCACCGACTATATAAGTTGACCCACTGGGTCACCAATAGCTAGAATAATCAACCTCCTTCATACCCACATAACTGACACCAGTGGTACCATAATTAATTGAAGATGCTACTGTACAGGATTGCGAACCGTTTTTGCATGTTAACATTGAACGTGCGTAGATATCACGCCAAGACACCGAACGAAATTTCTCGAGGCACAAATGATAGATGCCAGAGGGAAAGAGCTAAAGTAGCTGTCTGAAAGGAAGTTCATTGCTTCCTCTCCCGGGTAGGCCAACGCCACATTGGACGCAACACGTGACTACAAGCGAAAGCCACACATCCATTGTGGCTTTACCAGCTGCTCCTTGCCCCACGGCGAATGTTCATCGCACGAAAAAAGTGAAATTCATCGACAGAACGAGAAACTTGCACGGTTGTAACAACCGATCTTGTGGACAGACGCGACGGCACAAGTTGACCAAGAAGTACACGGCCAGACGCTCCATCAAGAAGCATCGGAGTCACATTCTAGTCGCAATCATGGCCACGACAGCGCCACCCAAGCCCAAGTGAGCAAAATCTGCCAGCTTCAAAAAGACACAAAAACTGTTCTCCAGGCGATATTGACCCCACCATTTAAAACAGGCACGACTGGGCCGACGACGACGACATCGAGGAACCCTCCACAGACCTACCACCCCCTCAGACGATTTCCAACAAGGATGGAACGAAAACCATCATCTCATTCCGATACAATGACCAAGGGCAAAAAGTAAAGACGACTCGCCGCGTGCGGTATGTCACACACAAGGAGACGGTCAACCCCCGAGTTGCCGACCGGAAAACCTGGGCCAAGTTTGGCCTCAGCGCAAAGGATGGCCCTGGACCTGCCCCTGATACGACATCCGTCGGCGAGAACATCATCTTCCGGCCCAGCATCAACTGGCGCAAGGACGCCAAGGACGAGAGCCAGGACCCCAACGCCCAGTCAATGAAGGACAAGCTCAAGGACAAGAAGGTCAAGTGTCGTATCTGCAACGGCGAACATTTCACGGCCAGATGTCCGTACAAGGACACCATGGCACCCATTGGGGAGACTGCGCCCGCGGATGCTGGCGCTGCAGCCGGCTCACTGGACGACGCTGGTGCGGCCGGTGGTGCCGGTGCTAAAAAGGGTTCCTATGTGCCTCCTGCCTTGCGTGGAGACCGTGCTGGGGGAGGTGCTGGAGAGCGGATGGGAGGGTCCAAGTACAGCGAGAGAGACGACCTTGCCACGCTGCGTGTCACCAACGTACGTATTGCTGTCGAGCGAGTTGCTGCCATTGTCCGGGCGCGAGCTGCCGCTAACTACGACGACAGGTTTCGGAAATGGCCGAGGAGGGAGAGCTGCGCGAAATGTTTGAGCGTTTCGGACGCGTCACCAGAGTGTTCCTCGCAAAGGACAGGGACACGGGCATGGCAAAGGGATTCGCTTTTATCAGTTTTGCCGATCGTGGGGACGCCGTCAAGGCGTGCAACAAGATGGACGGATATGGTTTCAAGCATCTCATTCTCCGGGTCGAGTTTGCCAAGAAGGCTCAGTAGGCTCTTACGTATTTGTCACAGGGTATCATGAATCTGGGGTTAATGCTTTTTCATCTTGATCTTCATAACGGTGTTTTAGATCAATCAGAAGTTTGGGTCCAACAAAAAGGGGAAACCGTTTTGAATCATGGTGCCACCCATCTGCATCTGGATGGCTGGAGTGGCAGTGCCAGGATCTGGTATACTGTCATGCAGTTGGCAGCTGCTTTGCGGAAATGGTGATTGTTGCTGTGCGAAATCGACCAGACATAATGACGCGAGTGTGACAAGTTTATCCATGATTCGTCGGGACATGGAACATGGCTGTGCAGATGAGCTTGCTCAGCTGTGTGCCACGCCCCAAACTGAACACGATGGGCAGCTCTCTCACTTGGTGCCGGCAAGGCCCAAGCAGGCAACTCGGACCCACGCCTGTCAGGTGACCTGGGTGGGTCATTCATATATAAGTTGACCCACTGGGTCACAACAGCTAGAATCAATCAACCTCCTCTCCATACCCCACATGGTTGACAAGGCCCCTCTCCCAAAAACAGCCTGAGCACCCAGAAGTAACATGTGCGCGGTAAAGGACCGCCTGGTTCGCAGGCTGATCTGATTTGCTGCTGGGCTGTCAGGCACCTGGTCGACTGTTAGGCACCTGGTCGACTGTTAGGCACCTGGTCGACTGTTAGGCACCTGGTCGACTGTTAGGCACCTGGTCGGTACCTCATCCCACCGGTACCCGGTAGTGTGCCAGTGGAGAACTGCATTTGGTTGGGGGCGCGCCTGTTGCCGTCACGGCACCCAGCATCGGCTCGTGTCTGGGTCTCAGGGAAGGAATGACGGGCCTAGGCCCACTCTGGAAGTGCTGGACACGAGATCGACTTCCCTACTGGTAGTGATTAGTCGTTCCAGGCCCTACATTCCATAACAAGGCAGATGGCAAGAGGGCACTTGCACAATCAATCTTTATAAAATGGGCATCATCAGCCTTGTTGAGACGCAGCCCACGCTGTCCTTGAGGCTTCAGATATGCCTCGCATTGAATGAGTCCATCCATCAACCCTGATGTCCCCCATGTTGTCGACTCACGTATTATAAATATACGGTCGACTTGTTTCGGGGGCCGCCCATGTCCTTTGTTACTGGTTGCTGGCGGCTTCACGTGAAACCCCTCTTCCCTGTGGTCCATCACTTTGTTTTGTCGTACTGCATGGCACCGTTGCAGGCACCGTTGCACTCCGATCCCCATTGCGAACCATGAGAAAAGGCAGCGACTTGGAGACAGAAGGATCAAAGCTTCGCCAGAGGCCTACCAAAGCTTCAACGACTGACCGAGATGAAGCTGATTCGGCGCAAGGTCTGATGTCCAAAAATGCCTCTGAAGACGTCAGGACCAAGTCCTCGTCCAAGACGTATGGACGCACTCCGGATGGCATAGGTGAGCCAACCAGTTGATGTCAACGCCGTGTGAGACGCCGTTATCGAGCCGGGTTCGAGACAACTGGTGCAAATTGGACTGACACCATCTCGCATCCGTCAAGTCTTCATTGTGCCCACCACCTACGACATGGTGTCGCAACTTCTGGATCCGCGCCAACCGAAGAACCTATCCGACGCCGTTGTGCTTGCCATACTAGGCTGCATGGTTGTCGCTGCTTATGCACTGCCGGCCGCATGGAAACGACCGGCTTTTGCGCTTACCTTCTTGTTTTGGAGAGCCTGCTACAACATTGGCATAGGCGTATTACTTCACCTTCAATCCCGACACCGACGCCTGGTGACCTGGGCCAAGCGATGGAAGCTGTTTGAGGATCCCGCCACAGGCCGCAACCCACGACCATGGCTTTATCAATTCCTCAAACGAGAAGTCGAGGCGAAAATCCCAGAGGATTACGAGATCGAAAACGCGCCTCTCGAATACAACACGTGGCTACTCTTTCGACGCGTCGTCGACCTGATTTTGATGTGTGATTTTGTATCATACTGTCTCTTTGCCATCCTGTGTGCTCATACTCCTCATGGGGAGAATCTCCTCGTCGGTCTTTCTCGTTGGGCGCTGGGCGTGGCCATCGTCGGCTTCAATCTGTGGGTTAAGCTTGATGCTCACAGAGTCGTCAAGGACTTTGCGTGGTACTGGGGTGACTTTTTCTATCTCATTGACCAAGACTTGACGTTTGATGGTGTGTTTGAGATGGCGCCTCATCCCATGTACTCGATCGGCTATGCTGGTTACTACGGCATCTCCATGATGGCCGCTAGCTATGAGGTTCTCTTCATCTCCATGGTCGCTCATGCCGCTCAGTTCGCCTTTCTTGTGGCTGTGGAGAATCCGCACATCGAAAAGACATACAACCCCCCTCCACCGAGGAAGAGGGAGCCGTCCCCGGTTCACCCTGATTCTGCCGTGGGCCTCGACGCCTTCTCCGATTCCAGCACCGTCGACCGCTCCTTGGCTATTCCGCCCACGTCTCAACAAGAACCGCCGGTACCTGTTCACTGCATGGTCGGATCCGGAAACGTGGATCTTTTTAGAATCACGGATTCCGTAGCCGTACTTCTCCCGTTGTACGTGGCCGTTGCTGCCCTGGCCACACCAAAAACGTCCCTTTGGCAAACTTCCTTTGTAGCTCATGCGCTAGTTTGGCGCGTCTGGTACCAACTTGGCCTCGGCATCATTCTCGACAAACAATCCAAGACCAAGATGTGGACTCGCCACTTTCTCAAATACGGCGAGAGCGCCGAAGAAGCTTGGCGACAATGGAAGGGCCTGCACTATATCAGTATGATTATGTGCAATGCATCCTTCGTCGCTGCATGCTACAGGATGTATTCGCTCCCCGCAGACTGGGGATACGGTCTGGTGCTGCTCCGGCATGTGCTTGGCGCAGGCTTGATTGCATTGCAACTATGGACCGCCGTGAGTGTGTACGAGTCCCTGGGAGAATTCGGCTGGTTCTGCGGCGATTTCTTCTGGGACCAGGAGGCCAAGCTGACGTACACATCCATTTATCGATTCCTCAACAACCCCGACAAAATGTTTGGAATCGCTGGTGTCTGGGGTGCCGCACTTATAACCTGCAGCAAAGCCATCTTCGTCATGGCCATTGTATCGCACCTTCTCACCCTTTTCTACATCTCGTACATCGAAACTCCGCACATGCAGAAGATCTACGGCAGAAGCTTGCGCGGCGAGGCGGGCCTCACAAAGGCCATCAAGAAATCGCTGCCTCCTCCCATCAAGGGCTGGCAGGAGAGCGTAGACAAGGTCATGGACGACACGACTCACTTTGTGGCAGAGGTCATCGAGTCGGCGCGACCCAGATTCGCGTCTGGCGTCAAGACCATTGTACGGGACACATCGGCGTTTTGCAATATCGCCCCGGCGCGCCTTACTTTGACCAAGATGTCTCCTGATCTTGCTGGGCTGGACCCGAAGCAGTACTCGCTTTCGATTCATGGCACGCAGTCCCACCAATCATCAGTTCATGACCATGCCACGGGCAAGGAAAGCGTTGGCGGGCGATTTCCTAAGCGTGTGATGACAATGGTTTACGAATATGGGGCACCTCTCCGGGTCAGATGGAGAGCACCAACGAACCACAGCAAAAACGACTGGATCGGATTATACATGGTGACAGATAATCGATCACGTGAGAAGACCGAAGTGTCTTCCTCGGGACGTTGGGCTCCTACGAACGAGGGCAGCTATGACGCCATGACGGCCGACAGCAGCATTGTCGTCTCGGACCATGCTTGTTCCAGGAATGACCTGTCGGAGCCTGACATGGTTGAGGGCGAGGTGCTGTTCCAAGGTGACAAGTTGTGGTGGACGCAGGGCATGTTTGAGTTCCGCTACCACCACGGCGGCAAGCACAACGTCATGGTCATCTCTGAGCCTTTTGAGGTTCGTATTGCGCAATTTGAGGAAGACGTTGTGGCGTTTGATGCCAAAGGCATGTGCGGTCGGGCAGTCGAATCTGCTCTCTTGCCTTTGGTACAAAATTGCTTGGACAGGGACCCGGACATGGCACCGAGTCGTGTAACAGAAACCTTTGGCAGTCATGTGGAACGTGATGGAAAGTATGCCAAGCGAATCGTGTATGCTATTCGCGAAATGTTCGGCATCGAGTTTGCTCCCGCTGTAGTACTCGCAGATGGGAATGTGCGAAAGCTAGCTTGGAGAATTTGTAATGCAAAGGAGGTTCTGGTACGTGTGATTGTACGACACCAGGCTCCTCTCACCTTGTCTGTTTTCACATGAGCACACCGACTGACAAGATTGCAAATGCAGGCCCCGTACAGCATGTCGCAGTCCAGAGACCCTACGACACCCTTGTGACACACATACACACTTTGGTTGCACCGAGGGTTCAGTATCGGGGCAGGCGGTTGCAAATCGGGTTCAAGAGATGGGGATCGGATGCTGGGGCGGAATAAGAGCAGCCAGAAAGAAGAGCGTCAAGGTTTTCACATGGAGCAGGCATTCAACGTGAGGACGTGACTCGCGAGGCCGGTAGCAGGTGGGTGGCGTTATTTTCCCATCTTTCATGGGTGGTGGGCAAGACCAACTGCAACTGATGGACAAGTTGCGGAGGTCAGTCTTGAAAATAGTATCTTGATAAAAAAAAGAGAAGTATTGGCGGGTACCTACAGACCTAGGTACCAATGACGGGTGCACCCATTTTGCATACCACTTGTATGCATCGGCGCTTAAAATGGATTTGATTTCAGGAAAGCGGCCGAGGCCCCAAGGAGTTTGACCCGCTTCCCCTACCAGGGGCTACCAGAGGGTCGGGCCGTGGCCCCCCACACATCTAGAGTGACCGACTCTTGTTGGCGGCTGCGCATCTGGCTCTGGCTGGAAAAGAAGAAAAGAAAGGGAAGAAAAGAAAGAGAAGAAAAGAAAGAGAAGAGAAGAAAGAGAAGAAAAGAAAGAGGAAAAAAGAAAGAGGAAAAAAGAAAGAGGAAAAGAGAAAGAGGAAAAGAGAAAGAGGAAAAAAAAAACAATGGAAAGCATGATTCAGGGTCCTTGATCTGCTGTGCCTGTGCCTGTGCCTCTGCCTGTCTGTCGCACCAACAGGTATGTCCCGCGATGATGGCCATGCGCAAAAAGGGGCAAGGTCTCCAAGAGAGTGCACCCTCATGCGGCCAAACGAAGAAAGAATTGGTGACGAAACGTGTGCATTCCGTGGTCGGAAATGAGGGCAAGAACATGCTCTGTCGGGGCTGTTCATGTGGTACCAGATGGTGACGTTGTCTCAGATGTACGTGGACGTTCGCCACGTGATAAAGCCGGCTTTTGGCAGGAGCCGCCATGTCTGAACAAGCAGCCCCACCAGGATGATGCTTAGGAAGTACCCTAGGTAGGTACCTAGGTAGGTAGGTACTTGGGTAGTTTACCCTAGTCCCCCTGTACCTTCCTTGTTGACCAACCACCACACCACCACACCACCACACCACCACCGCCTTTTCAACAGGTGAAGATGAAAGTGGAGAGCGCAAGTAAAACCCCCACGACCCTGAACGGCTTTTCGCTGGCGGCCAGAGCAATTGACTCAACAAGGTTCTTGACCAAGAACAAAGGGGACGAGAAGGAGCTGCAGTTCCTGCCCAACCTTTGAGCTCGTTACTCTTCCTGGCCCGATCAATCCAGTCCCAAATTTCGTCACAGATTTGCATGCACAGGCCACACACAGAGTGCGCACACGCACACAGCGCGATTGGCGGGCTCAGTGGTGATGGGATGCAGTCTGCACAGCAACCAACATTCAAGAGTCGGCCTGATCAGCGACCTGAACTGCAGACCAACAAGTCAGAGGTGTTGGCCATCACGATCACGTCGTCCCTCCAGGAAGACACTGGCGCCGTTCACGACCCCTCGCCCCGACGGCTGAACAGGTCATTTCGGGAGGCATCTCTTTCCAGGCAGGACGAGGACGGCGGCGAATCATCGACTGTGGTACCATCAATTGATAGGACGGTCACGAACCCAGCACCCGAAGGGTGGCCCGAACAGCCGCTCGACCTGCACGTTATATCAAGCGTGGCGGCCTGACAGCAAGCACTCCGGCTCGTCTTTCCGATACGTACGCTTTTCTCTTCGGTCCTCGGGAAAGGAATCCATGCACAACCTGGCGCGGTGGAAAGTAGAGATTCCGATCAACGACGTACGCTGCGGTGCTTTGATGCACCTCAGACAATCCCCTGACTGGTTCGCAGGTTCGCAGGGCTGCGTGTTTGTGTTGCCCTCACCCCCCCCCCTTTTTTTTTTCTTTCTTTCTTTCTTTCTTTTTTTTCATTTCCCGTTTCTCCATTTGCCCGGACGATAGCACTTTGTTGTCCAGTAGGTCGACGACAGAGCAGCGAAAACACACATCCCACAGACAAGTAGGGGGTGAAGGGGAGACGGATGCCCGAGCAGCTTGCCATACCAACCAGAGCCTAACCATAAATACTACGACATTGAACCAAGGCGGGCTTGGACGGGGCGCGCCTCGCAGATGGGCTCTGTAAATGGTGGTCCTGGACCTGGTTGGTCACAATATTACGGCGGGCATGGGCTCAACCGGGCGGCCGACCACGAACCGGCGTCCGATTCGTGGTCGTATGCTGGGAACGAGCGAGTACATAGATCCCCGCGTAGGACGACGTCTGTCCGTCAACGGCGGCGATCCAGTTCCAGGACCATTGATCAGCGCGACCATCTTGCTTCTACAATGGCCCCACCGCCAGGTGCACCTCCGGCGCGAGCTGCGACAGTTGCATATAGGCGGCCGGTGAACTGTCTTGCGCCAGACGTACGGCCCGAGGCCTCTGAGCGCAGGCATTCGACAAGAGATGCGTCTCCAGCGTACGGAAGGACGACAGTGGGCCATTACTCGAGACAGCCGAGTGAAGAACGCGGACTCGGCTACGACGGTGTCAGCCGCGCCGATGATGATGATGACGGTTATGACGATGACGACCATATCGAAGTTGTTGAAGTTATTGAGGTAGTTGGGAAGGAACCAGCACGGCATTCAGAGAGAAGGCGGCGGTCCAGCAGACATGACCATGTGGGCTCATCCTCGGGAAGAAGACATGACAGGCG
This sequence comes from Aciculosporium take MAFF-241224, assembly GCA_000222935.2. Classification (NCBI taxonomy): domain Eukaryota; kingdom Fungi; phylum Ascomycota; class Sordariomycetes; order Hypocreales; family Clavicipitaceae; genus Aciculosporium; species Aciculosporium take. Next base: position 52,366 of record AFQZ01000202.1, on the reverse strand, counting down.
CGGGAGGCGGGCGTATGCAGACGAGGATATGGAGTCGAGGCGGCATTACGCTGCTAGTGACGGAGGCTCCGCCGCATATGCACCGTCAAGGACACTGGACCAGACATGGAGCGTTGACTCTCCTCAGGGACGGCGCGGCCATGGGGCGGATGTTATTGAAGATTCGCGACCCCCTGTTTCATCAAAAAGGTATGAATGATTCTATCGAATTATGTAGAGAAAAGGGGTTGAAAAAAAAAGAAAAAAAAAAGAAAAAAAAAGAAAAAAAACCTACTTGACGAGAAAGTGGCTCTAACGCAAAGCAATTCATCCAGATTGCTCGTACATAGACGCCACACATCGGTCGAAGCCAATCACGCTGGTGAGTCCAGACCACGAAGATCAAGCACGGTCAGGCCGAGTCGAACCAGAGCCGTGTCTGTGACGGGCGGGCCTTCAGCGATTATAGGGGCCATGTTCGGAGCTCCAGTGGGACGGCAAGAGAGGCCAAAAGAGCGAAGCGGTCACAAAAAGCGGTACGTTCACCAGATTCGCTCTTTCAGACCTGCCCCGAGGTTCGCAGGCTGCTGATGGAAGGAAACAGGGCGCAATGCAGCACTTGTCTGGAAGACACCAACCCCACCAAGATGTCCAAATTGAAATGCGGCCATACCATGTGTCGGGCATGTCTGCGGCGCATCTTCAACATGTCCGTTTCTGATCCGCAGCATATGCCCCCGCGATGCTGTCGAGACTATATTCCCCTCAGGCATGTCGATCGCCTCTTCGACAACGCCTTCAAAAGGACGTGGAACCGTAAATTTGCCGAATACTCGACCAAGAACAGAATCTATTGCCCGTCGCGGAGATGCGGGGAATGGATCAAGCCGGCAAACATTCGGCGCGGGGATGGACGCAAAGTGGCGCGCTGTGGCCGATGCAGCACCAAGGTTTGCTGCTCTTGCGGGGGACGCTGGCATGGAACGAAAGAATGTCCCACGGATGCGGCAACGGCCAATCTCCTTGCGCAGGCGAATGAGGAAGGATGGAAGAGGTGTTACAAGTGCAGAGCTCTGATCGAGCTGAAAGAAGGTTGCAATCACATGACGTGGTAAGGACCCTCGGCCTTTGTTCCCCTTTTTTGCACTTCACATCCGCTCAAGGGAGGGGAAGGAAAAAAAAAAAAAAAAAACAGATGTGGCTCACTGACATGTGATTCCATAGTCGTTGCGGTGCCGAGTTTTGCATGATATGCGGGGCAAAGTGGAAGAGTTGCGACTGTCCGTGGTTCAACAGTGAGGAACGGGGAGGAGAGTACTTGGACGACATGAACGTGCCGGCCGCCGATGCTCGAGGTGACCTAGGTGACATATTCGACGGAGATGGGCCACCGGCTCCGCCGGAGCTTCGAGGGTACACGGGACCTGGCGCCGGCTATCCCATGGTCTTGCCCATTCATCGCCGGCCACGAAACTACCAGGAAGAAGTGCAGTTGCGCATGGAACAGGAAGAAGGCGATGCCGAGTTGGCGCGCCAGCTACAGTATAACGACGATTACTACGACAGAGCGTACATGATGGGAGACGTTGGGGATATAAAGGTCTCGGGGCATCACATGAAGGAGAATTACAGACGAGGTGGACGTGGTGGACATGGAATGTCCCCGTCACCCGCACAGCACGACAGTAGAGACGGACGAGCAGAAGGAATGTCGGACAGCAGGTCTGGCACGAGCCCACCTCGCACGAGCGGCTCGAGATACCCAGTCGGCGTGATGCCTGCCGCTCCCGCTCCTCCGCCACCACACATGGACGTGTATGATGGTTTGCCGTACAGGCCGCGCTCAGAGCGCGGTGGGGGCGGACGAATGTCGAGGGATTATGACGACGAAGCGGAGCTGCATTCCCCACCGAGGAGCAGCCGGAGACACGGGCGTGAAGGAGAGGATGGAGCAACGGGTTCGGATTTGGCGGGCTTGTCGAGATCAAGGGGCTGCATGAATCGGGTCTCGCAGTGGAGGACATATGTTGAGCCTGGTGTTCCGGATGGGGAGAGCACAGTTGGACACGCATAGCTGAGTGAAGAAGGTGTTTGCGATGGGTTCCTGGAGGATCCTCTCACGAGGGCTCGCCGCCCGGATTTTGGATTGCAAAAGATGCGTGGTGGACGTGTTTGCCTCGATCGATTTTTTTTCTGGTTTGATGAAAAGATGCGCTTGAAAGCCCGAGCGCGGCATGCATGACCCTGAACCCTGACCTTTGTGGCCGGATGGAAGTTTTCTCAAGGACTGCTGCAGGTACGTACCTACCGGACGATGGTCGGATGACGGGGCCCCGCTGGCTGTGGCTGTGGCTGTGGCTGTGGCTGTTGGCCCGCTGACCTGTCGGCAAACGGACTGGGCCAAGAGCCCGACAGACCGGTTGGTTCCCCCCCCGTTCTCTACCTAGGGAGTGTCGGGTGCTGCGTGCTGCCCTGCTCTGCTCGGCAGGAGCGGGCTGGGAGGGTCGGTCACCGCAAGCAAAGCCCCAGGGCGGGGCTCTCCCAGCGTTGTCCGACAGTCGCCCGACATTTATCGACGGGGGGTGGCTCCGCGTCACGCGGCAGGTGTCCGCCTGCGCGCACCTGCCAGGGTTGGTAGTATGTGCACGTGGCGGTGGCGCCGCTTGGGATTCAACACGACCATGAATTCATAAAGTTCATATGAAGTGCCCTACCCACCTCTGCCATTCATATGAAGTACCCTACCCACCTCTGCCATTCATATAAAGTACCCACCTCTGCCATTCATATAAAGTACCCACCTCTGCCATTCGTCTCTCTCGCAGCCGGCGGCACACACCAGACATCCCTCGGCTGGTGCAAGCCATGGGGCCATTGCACGACGTCCTCTCCTGAGACCACATCAAAGATGCCCGGGGCCAGTCGGCATCACATACCCCCTCCTCGTGACGCGGCCAGTCGGCATCACATAACCCCCTCCTCGTGACGCGGCCAGTCCGTCACCCACCATCCAACGACGATGCTCCTCCTGCACCAGACCGGCAGTGTCAAGATTGGCGAGGTCATCCGCTACAGCGTCACGTACACGCCCTCGCGAGACCGAATCCTCCCGTCGCCCGAAAAGCTATACCTTCGAATCCGAAACACCTCCACCATAGCCCTCCGCGCTGCCTTTGTGCACGGGCCCTACACGCTGTCCGTGTCGGCGTACCCTTCGCACTTCAACCCCAACGAGAAGTTCTCCAACCCTCGACGATATGGGGTCCCCCGGTTTGAGCCCATGCTCAAGGCTGGCGGATCGTGGGAGTGCGAGCTGCTCGTTCCCGACGACATCCGCCACGTTGCTGGCGCGGGGCGCCATCAGACTTCCGGCAAGGGGCCCCGGCATGATGCAGAATGCGCAACCTGGGTGATTGAGATTGCGTCCCAGGTCATATTCTCCACGTCGGCGGCTGTGGGATACGAGGTCGTCGTGGCCCGCGATCAGAAATCACTCAGTTTGAGCCAGTCGCTGCCCGTTGTCGGCAGCGCCAGCCAGGGTCCACAACCGGGCAGGCTGACGGATCACCAGCAGAGTGTGGGGTCAAAGGATGGGCACCACCCGGCGCAAGCAAAGGGTGTCTTCTCGAGGGCCGTACATGTCAAGGTGGAGGACTCGGCGGCGATTTGGAACACGCCTAGGCTTCCGGGCTGGGACCATGACGGTGACGGGAGGGCCGAGGAGGACATGGGTGCCGATGAGCCTGTGGAGAGCATGGTCGGGACGGGCGATCCCGAGACGGAGGAGCACGAGTCGGGAGACGTGCGCGGGGAGAAGAGGCAAAGGGTTCACCTGGTCATGTTGACGCATGGTCTGCATAGCAATCTGGGGGCGGATATGCTTTATATGAAGGAGAGCATTGATGCTGCTGCCAGGCAGGCGCGCGTTGATGCCAGGATGCGGAGGGCAAAGGAGCGGGCTAGCCGTGGACGTGTTGGAAAGTCGTCGAGGGAAGGACAAGCCGACGACGAAGACGAAGACGACGACGAAGACGACGACGAAGACGACGAGGAAGTCATTGTTCGCGGGTATCCTGGGAATGCTACCAAGACGGAGAAGGGAATCAAGTACCTTGGGAAGAGACTGGCGCGCCATGTCCTATCCATGACGTATCCTGACCAGCCTTTTCTTCCGGTTGGCAAAGGCGGCATGAGCGAGCCTCTTGGTGAGGCTGTCCCCGGGGGGCATCATCATCACGGTCATGATGGTCACCAACATCAAGATGAGGGGCGCTCCACCAGAAAACACGCTCACAAGCACAAGACTGCTGGCACACGTGGCCGACGTGGCAGACGGTACAAAATCACAAGCATCAGCTTCGTCGGGCACTCTCTTGGCGGCCTGATCCAGACATATGCTATTGCTTACATCCAGAAACACTCGCCCACCTTTTTCGACGCGATCCGGCCGATCAACTTCATTGCCCTGGCGACGCCTTTTCTGGGGCTGAGCAACGAGAATCCGCTCTATGTCAGGTTCGCGCTGGACTTTGGCCTCGTGGGCAGGACAGGACAGGATCTTGGATTGACGTGGCGACCGCCAACCATTGCTCGGAGCGGATGGGGGGCTCTCGTCAGCAACCTCGGGGAGTCGGCACACAAGAAGGTGTACGGCGAGACGCAGCCAGAGTCGAAGCCGCTGTTGCGCATCCTGCCCACCGGTCCCGCCCACACGGCGCTGAAAAGGTTCAGAAACCGGACGGTGTACTCCAATGTGGTCAATGACGGAATCGTGCCGCTTCGCACCAGTTGTCTCCTGTTTCTGGACTGGCAAGGTCTTGGGCGCGTCGAAAAGGCTCGGAGAGATGCAGGCCTGGTGGAGACCGTTGTCGGGTTTGGATGGGCAGAACTGACCGGCAGCAACATGGCGTCGTCGAGATCGAGACAGCAACTCGCTCTGCAGGAAGAGCAGCGGGGCGAGTCTGGGGAGCCCACGACACCCACCAGGGGCGACATGCACCAGGTGCCGCAGCCTTCTGGCGACGCGATGCAAGAGGATGACGGGGCCAGCATCCATTCGGTGCCGCCGCCGCCGGCGCAACCGCCCATGGGCGACGAGGACAAGCCCGTCGGCACGGACAGCAGCGGCGGCGGCAACGGCAACGGCACGAATCAAGGCCCGGGGTCGGGCATCCAGTCCCCCCTGGCCGGCTTCTTTGGTCTCTTCAGGAGCCATGACCCGCCCAAGCCGCAGGTCACGACGGCAAAGCAGAAAAAGATGCTGCGGCGAGGACAGACGATGCCTCTTGGCAACTCGGACACATGCAGCTCGAGCTCCACAGACGTGTCTGACAAGAAATCACCGACAGGCAAGGCCACCACCGGGCGGGAGATTGACGGGTATGCCGATGGCATGTCTGCGCCGCCGAGGACGACTTTTTTCGAATCGGCCGGCGACGTGCTCAATCCCAGCATGCCGAGCGTAGAGTACTTGATTGACCCGTCGAAGCGACCAAGAACCATCTTCCATGACCGGGTGTATCATCCCAGTGATATACCGCCGCCGCCGCCGAAGAAGCGCCACTCGACATTTATTCGTCGCAAGACGTCTGGGCCCCCGCCAGGCTCGCCGTCACGACCACCACCGGGGCCCGGCGGCGGCAGCAGCACCCCGTCGTCGCCCTATCCGTCCATCCATGAGGAGGATGCCGCGGACGCGGCCGGCAAAGCCCACCTCGATGGTGCGGCCAAGACCAGTCCTCGGCAAGAGGTGTCTGAGACGGTCGAGGGCTCGAGCATGAGAGTAGAGGAAAAGATTGCGCGCGGCTACCATAGGGATCTGTCGTGGCGCAAGGTGCTGGTCAAGCTCGAGCCGGACGCACACAACAACATGATTGTGAGGCGAATGTTTGCCAATGCGCACGGGTGGCCCGTCATCAAGCACCTGGTCGATGCGCACTTTAGCGACTCGGAGACGGCGCGCACGAGAAACGAAGAAGAACCGAACACGGACCGGGCGTTTGAGGCGCACCGTGCGCCGGCCGCCGATGGGCGGGAAGTCGGGAGCTCGCACGGGCTCCGAGAGGGAGGGTCCGGCGGCGATGGCGAGAGTCGAGGGCGCAACCGAGGGATTCCTTGTACGGAGGCGGGCGAGGCCTCGGACGAGGTGCCCGATTTGCCCGTCCGGAGCGACGGCGAGAGCTCATCACATGGTCGTCTGCGGCTCGAGGCCTGGGATCGAGCCGATTCCATGACGTGGAGCGATCGAGACTGGGCGGATACGGACAACGACAGCGAGATGGAGGCGCATGGTCAGAGGCAGCAGCAGCCGCCGCTGGGGTCGCCGTTGGCCAAGGAATCGGCCGAGGAGGCGCCCGCGTCGCCGGGGAGGAGTCCGTCGCCGTGGAGGTGGGCGGAGAAGATTGTCGGGAGGGGGGCTGTGAGTCGTGGGAAGAGTCCGAGGGGGGATGGTGCGGCGTGAGGGTTTGGGACGATGATGTTGCGTCGAATGGGGACGTCTTGCGCTGGCTGGCTGGCTTGTGGGGATTGCATATTCGTTTTTGGGACATGGGGTAGCTAGATGGTTAATGTATAGATTGAGGTTGTATATATATATATATATATATATATATGTGTGTGTGTGTGTGTGTGTTTGTTTATTTCAAGTGGTGCGTATTGTAGTGTTTAATCCTTACGGGAGGCAGGCAATAAAATCCTATCGGCTTCTCTTTCTGTCTCTTCCTCTTTATATATAAAGATGTATACTTTTTTTATAGTTGTATTTTATATATAAAGATATATACTTTTTTTATATTTATATTTTATATATAAAAATATATTTTTTTTATAGTTGTATTTTATATATAAAGATGTATACTTTTTTTATATTTATATTGTTTTCTAGTATAAGCACACAAGCTTTATAGTAACTACACGGCTTCCTATTTACACTAGATATGGATATAGTAAAGGATATAAACGGGAAAGTACACGATTTTTATACACATGCTTTCCATCTAATAGTAATAAAAAACAACTTATTAAGTTAGGTGTATACGATTAATGTATAAAGAAACCCGTTAGCCCTGCTTAAGAGAGCCTGTGAAAAACACTTAGTATAATGGTAGGGAAGATACAGACGGGAAAATCCAAAATTTTGATGTACATACTTTCTATCTAATGGCAATATATAAACAGCTTATTACGTTAAGTGCCAAGATTGATAGTCGAGTGTACAAGATTAATGTACAAAAAAAGCCGACGGCCCTGTTTAGGGGCCTGTCAAACACACTCGGTATAATGGCGGGCTTTATACCACCGCGTTGGACGAACAGGGAATCGAACCCTGGACCACTCCCATGCTAAGGGAGTATTATACCACTAAACCATTCGCCCGGCTTGGTTGGGAATGCACCGCTCTATTGTACATTATACCAAGCGGAACTGGTTGGTTGTTGGAAGGGCATTGCGTCAGCGTCTCGGGCGCATCTCCACCACCCTTTCTTTACACTTGACAGACACCCACCCACCTCCATGTTTCTTGAGCGAATCAATCGTCATCTGAGCATCCGAGTCGCATCCATCCACACACGGGGTGGTTGGAGGAATTTTCCTGCGACGCGGCCCCCCCCCCCCCCTAATCCTCCCTCGTCGCATCAATGCCCATGATGGACGAGTAAATCGGGACCGGCTCTCTTCCATGTTTCTTTCCCTTTTTATCTTCTCCCCCGGTTCCTCAACCCGTGAGCTGGACCGTTGCCGTTGTGGTGCTTCCGTGCGGGGCAGAAACGTCTGGGCCATCCGTCCTGTGTGGTGTATTCGTCGGGACGAGACAGACGAGACGCGACGTTTTATTCTCGTCGAGCAGGGTGGCAGAAAGGGCGCGTGTCGCCTTCCGGAGGTTTAATTCGATTTTTTTTTTCCGGGGTTGTTGTTTCCCGTCCACACCACGGCCGATTCTTTCCGCGCGTCGCATCAGATTTCGGGGCCGTACCTGTTTTTTTGGCGCGCCAGCATATCGTTCGCTCAAGAGCCCTCGCCGGGGTGTTCTGCATCGAGGACCAACCATTTTGCCCACGACGAAACCTCCCGCTTCAAACGAACAAATTCAGAAAAAAAAAAAAAAAAAAAAAAAGGAACCAAAATGCGCCTCTACCTCCTCCCCCTCTCCACGCGACAAACCCTCCTCTACGCCCAGCGCCTCCCCACGACGAGACGATCCCCCGCCGAAGGCTCGTACGCAGACCTTGCTGCGGCCTGGGCCGCGCGCAAGTGGTCCGAGTGGGAGAGGAAGGAGGCCGGGTGGCAGAGGAAGGTGGTCGACTACGGCAACCAGGCCTTTCGGCGGATTCCCTACGAGGAATGGGGCCTGAAGTCGGTGCCGCCGCTGTCGGGTCGGCGGCGGCAGAAGGACGACAAGGACCATGAGGCTGGGGATACACTGCGGAGCGAGAGCGGGGACGAACACGTCGAGCTGGTCTTCCCCGCGGGGACCATGTCGGAGGCCGAAGCAGAGGAGGTGGTGAGGCGGACGGGCTGCGAGCGGGATGGGCTGCACAGGCGGAGGTTGATGTGGTGCGTTGTCGGGATGCCCATCACGTTGCCCTTTGCGCTGGTGCCGGTGTGAGTTGAGCAAACCCCCCTTTTCTTTTCTCTTTTCCCCCTCCCCTTCTTTTTCCCCTGGAGAAGAGAAGGGGAAGAAGAGACGAGGGCGCGGGGAAGCCAAGAGAATACCGCAAGAATCACCCATCTCGACCACCGACACCAACTAACACATTCATTTTACGCCCGCAGAGTCCCCAACCTCCCCTTCTTCTACCTCGTCTACCGCGCCTGGTCGCACTGGCGCGCCCTCGCCGGCGGCAAACACATCCGCTTCCTCGCAGACGGGAGGCTCCTCCGGCCGAGGGCCTCGCCCGTGCTCGGCGCGCTCTACAGCGAGGCGGCCGCCGGGCGGGGGCAGGACGTGAAAGGTACCGAGGAGGTGCTCCTCCTGACGCAGGACCAGGCGCGGAGCCTCTCCGGGAAGCTGGCCGTGCCGGCGCTCGAGGTGGAGCTCGAGAGGGCCATATGGCAGGTCGAGCGGATGATTGCGCGGGCAGACAAACCAAAGCGAGGGAGGGGGGGTGGGTGAGAAAAAGGGATGTGCATCACGGTTTTTTTCTCTTCTGCTGATCCGGAGCGTGTCATGACGCATTCCTCGTCTCTGTCGTAAGCCATCTATGCAAGGGGATACATGTGCATAGCTTCCATGCCCTCTCCCTTGCACGATCCTCATCCTCCCGCGACAACAGGAAAAAAAGCATCATGTTACGCGTCGAGAGTCAATGACGGCCCCTCATCGTGTCCAGCGCGTCTCATGCTCACAATGCAGGCAACATGAGGGCGCAGAAAGAAAGAAGAAGAAAAGAGCAAATGACAGCTTTCCTGGCCCCAGGAGCAAGTGACATTCAAGACATCCCGCCCGGCCACGTACACATCTTGCTTTGTTTCAGGACAGCAAGACGCTTGCGAGGAGGAATGGTGGCGCGACGGGCCATGTGGCGCAAGTCGCATTTTCTGTCCGCTTTCGTTGTCTGCTTTTGTCGTCACTTGTTGGAAAGGAAAAGTCGTACAATGGTTTTCACCATGGAGCCTTGTGAAATGCTTTGCTTGTCAACAAAGGGAAAAACACAATCAACTCAAACGAAAAAAAACAAAAAGGGTATTAAGTATTGATGGTATCCGAATTATGCTCCGCCCATCCCACCGAGGGTGCCGTCGATAAGCTTAGGAACAAAGACATGTAGGAAAGCGAGTGACCAAAGCCGCCTCCAACGCCTGTCTCTGCGTATTACTATTTGCATACCCAATAGTGATGCAACCCATCCTTCTGCATCGTGCGCCCACACGGACACGCCCTTTCAAGACCAGACGGCATGCCCCCCTCCCCCGCCTGCTCATCCTCACTCCGCGATGAACGAAGCCTCCATGAATAGCTGGCCTTGTTCAGTGATTTCTTCGTCGCCAATCTTGAGCTTGAGTGCCATGTTTGGTGTGTACTAAAGGACCAAGAGAGCTGCATGTCAACAACAGGCAAAATGGATCAATACGAGGGCGGCCCTGGACACCATGACGTACCTGGTAGATATAAGGCTTCGTACCTGCCGCAGCGGCCACAATACTCTTGACAAAGCCCGGCACTTCAGCCATGACATCGATGCGGTCACTCCTTGGACCCAGGTCGCCTTCGATTGTGGCGCTGACTGGTTTGGCATCCTTCTCCGTGCCATTCCACACCAACTTGATCGAACTGGGCTCTGGCCACTCATTGTCTGCATCCTTCTTGACGTCGGTGTGAACGACCTCGTGGCCGGCACCGGCAGTGAGAACTTGACCATCCTTGACAATGCCACCCACGTTGACGACGGTGTTGCCGTACGAAACGGGTGTGGTGAACTCCATGATAATGGCAGAATAGTTGGGGCCCTGAAAGTTGGCAAAGTTCCATCGGGCGGCGGCATGGTGAGGCTTCATGCCCTGCAGCGCAAACGAATACATGGCGCGGCCCTTGAAGTCGACGGGGCCATCAGGGGTGGTAATAGTGCCCTCGGTCGCGCATCGCGGCCAAAAGACATGACGAATGGTGCCCCACGGCTTCTCGGGGTTGGTGCCATACTTGGTGGTTCCAGTCTTGCCAATGACAAAGCCGGGAGCCGTTCTGGTAATCTTGAGATTGACAATCGCTCTTTGATCGTTCATGCTCTTGATGGTATATTCGTTTCCGTCGGCCGAGAGTTCAATGGCGCAATCATCCGCATAACAGGCCGTCTTGTCCTCGTTGAATTCAAAGTTATTCAGGGGGTTTGAGCACCACGAGTGCGGCTTGGAAGCATCTTTGGAGAAGATCTTGGAGTTGAACTGGCATGTGGTTCGCATGCCGCTGTAGGACCACAAGAGGTGTATCGATGAATTAGCTCAGGGTACATTTGGTGACTCCCGACAGGGAAAATGACACGAAAGAAAGGCCCGACGCACGCAACATTGCTATAAATGACCTGCGCAAAGCCAATATCACCATTGTCCGAGGTCAGGTAGAAGGTCTGAGTCTCGACACAGGTCGAGTCCATAGCCCGCCATTTCAGATCATGGCGCGTAATCTCTGTGTAGGGAGTTTCTTTGGCTTCTTCCGAGACCGATCTGACAGCCGAGGGACCGTAGATGGGCTCTTGCGTGCCGGCGACGTTGGCCAACCTGTCCACGGCCACAAGGGGATTCAAGGGTTAGCTGAGGGTCGTCGTGTTCGTGGGGGCGGGAGGCGAGAGAACCGGGGGTTGCGACAGAGGGAATATGGGATTATTGTTTCTCCGCCAACTTACTGTTGCTTTGCCCAATTGAACATGATGTAGGAGAAGATAATAGAGTGGGATTGATATAAAGAGCAGGGCTTGATACGGAGGATGAGATGGAGGATGCGATGAGATGCGCTGGTCTGAGTTTCACCCCTAACGGAGGGGGGGGGGGGGTTTGCTGGATGGCAAAATTGCAGGTGCCCTTGGACGGCTTTTGCTTGACAGCTGTGCAGCACCTGCCAAAGTACATGTCACGGGTACGTCCACACGGTTACTTTAAGTACTTGTTTGAAGTACGTGTGTGCAGGTGGTACCTAGGTACTTGTCCCGCCCCACGTCCACTACTGAGCAGTGGCTCTGGTGCTCAAAATCATGCCCCATCGCTTTTGCGCTTTGGGCTTGATTGGGCGTTCCAACTCTCTTCCGTCCAAAAAGTCCAATACGAGCGCTCTCTCATCGAATGATCCGTCCCGAGCGACTGTGCAGGCACTCATCTTTTGCGAGACAACCATACGGCACGCACTCCGCACTTGTACGATCTATTTGTTCGCGGATCATCTTTTTGACGGACGACCTGTCATTCCCAGGCACACGCGCCTTGTCCGACCACTCCTTCCTCGAGGCCAAATTCTGTCTGTCGGCTCGCGTGAGCCCGACATAGAAAGCCCGCGGCCTTTTGATCGTCATATTGTTTGCGCGCCTGAAAATCCCCGGTGACCGCTCTCCATTCCCGATACGTGCGTACTTTCTTTCGCAGTGGCGCGTTCAGGGACCTCGGCCGACTCGGAAACTGGGCACCGGTCTGCCCGAAACGCGCGGCAACGGCGAGAGGGACTACGCGAAGAGGACAGATCCGATAGATGAGTCGCCCAAGACGAAGCCGGAAGCATCTCGACCACAAATATCTTGTCGATTTGCCCAATGGACGATCCGCAGCCGCTCCCTACACAGACCGCAGACCCAATCTCACGACCGAGTTCGACGTCAACAACAGCGTCTGCGAATCTGCAGCAACTGCCCGCAATTTCGGCGCTCGCCGTGAGCAATGCATCGCAAAACTCGCCACAACTAAGGTAGGGTCTTTTGACCTCCATCTCCTTGGTTGTTCGAGCTGACGACATTCGCAGAGCGACTGTTGCGCCGCAAAATCCTACATATACGGGGGCCACGCCCGCCACTACGAATGGCAATGGCAACTTGGTGAGTTGTGCCATTTATTTTTCTTTTATTTTTCTTTTATTTTTATCTTTCTTGTCAAATACCGTCGCTGCACCCTCGCTTGTTCTCTAGAGTTGGAATTTAGTTGGCTTGCCTAGACGTATGGATGTCATTCCATTCCATGTGTCGTCTAATGAACCCACTTTTTCTTTTCTTTTCCTTTTTTTTTTTTCTTTTTTTTTTTTATTCGTTCTTTTTTTCTTTCGCAGGCAGGAGTCACGATTTGCACATCGTTATCTTGGTCATGTGAGAGAATAGTGGGTCACGTGCCTCATGCGTGAACAAGTTTGGATCCACTTCCATATGCTCTTGTGGTGGTGGATGCACAAACAAGCAAAAAAGCTTGCCGCCGATCTTCCTTATCAGGCCAGCGGATTTGCTGCAGACCATTTCCCGCCTTGCCTTGTCATCCTTATCGATCACGATAATCATTTGTTTCATCACCCTGGTCGCCTACCCTCCCAAAGTGGCCTCGCATTTCGCTGCGCAAATACCGGCACCATGATGGCTACTAATACTTCTGCGACACAGCCGACATGTCAAAATTGCGCCACATCGACAACTCCCTTGTGGCGACGCGATGAGTTTGGCGCGGTGCTGTGCAATGCCTGCGGTCTGTTCCTTAAGCTTCACGGCCGACCCCGGCCCATCTCGCTGAAGACGGATGTCATCAAGAGTCGCAACCGCGTCAAAACCATTCGCCCCGACCTCGCAGCCAAGAAAAAGGTATTGTCCCGGTCGCGCGCCGTCTCCGATCTCTAGAGGCTCTACATGTCAAGCTGACAACCACTTGCGCGCAACGCAACAGCAGCAGCAGCAGCAACAGCAACAACAACAGGCTCAAAACTTTGGCCTGACAGACGTCCACGGTGCCGATTTTGCTGCCCAACAGGCGGCCGCGCAAGCGATCCGACGAACGTCGCAAAAAACCAACGGCGAGGAAGGGTGTGATTCTCCCATTTCTCGCAACGGCACGCCATCCATGTACAATCACGGGTTGCCCTCCTTCATCGTCGACGATCCCTACCAGAACAGCGCATTCAACGGGACGTCTGATCACGTTGACCGAGATGTGCCTCAGACTCACGAGCAACTCATTGCGCACAACTCGAGCTTAAAAACGCGGGTCAGTGAGCTCGAGGTGATTAACGAATTGTTTCGCGGACGGCTGAGTCAACTCGAACAACAAGAAGCCGCCGCTCGTAGGGGGCAAGAGGTTGCTGGCGCTGAGCAGACGCAGCTTCGCGAACAGCTGGAGGCAGCACTGGCAAACGAAGCACAGCTGCGCACCCAACTAGACGACAGCCACCGGCGAGAGAACAGCCTGAAGCGTCGGCTGGACGAGCTCGAGCTCGAGCTCCAGGCTGGAAAGGTCATGGCCGATGGCGTCATGAATCGGTGGAACAAGCGGCCTCGAGTCGAGGACGACGAGTCGTCAGCCCCTGACGGCGTGCCTAGAGCCGAGCCCGAGCCCGAGCCCGAGCAGATGGAATTCCATGACCCTCTTCTTCAAGCAGCCCCCCCAGAGGAAATGAACTCGACGGAAGAGACACAAATGCAAGAGATGGAGGCAGAGGAGCCAGCCGTGGCGGATCCAGAAGCAGCTACGACAGAAGAGGCCATTGGGTATGCGCCAGTTGCAGAAGCGACAGAGTCCTGAAGCGACAACTATGCAGATGACCCATTTGAACCAAGGTCTCGGGTCTCATTTCACCTCGACAAGCCTCTTTGTATCCCCCTTCCTCATTCCTCCTCTTCCTTCTTCTTCTCTTTCTTTCATTTCCTTGCCTTTTATTTGGTTTTATTTTTGGGTCTCCCAAAGCGCTCGCTGGACCATGACGACTGCAAAAACTACATGAATCTTTCTGCGCGGCGGCCAATGCGAATGCAACCTCTTGTTGGCGTGGGGGTCTCGCATTTTGTGTTTGAATTATTCATCTGTATACTTACTCTGATGCCCTGGGGACGGCATGGAAGGAAAAAAGCCATCGGCGCAGGGCAGTGAAAGGGAGAACAGAAAAGTGGTGGCACTTGGACGCCCTCTGAATTTCTCTGCTGCAGATTTACTGCTTTTTGGTGAGACACCTGGGTGGATGGGTAGGATGTGCTGTTTGGGGCAAACACGATGCTCTTCAAGTGAAAGGGAAGTCAAGTGAACAGGAGTTATTGGAGTGAAGTTGATTTGTCTGCATGTGGGACCTGCTGATGAGTGGCTGTGTGATGTGATGGTGATGGCGATGCGGCGCGAAGGGCAGTAAAGTAACGTGATGGTAGAGAGAGACCAGGCTGGTTCGCCGCGTGGCCGCTTATCACGGAATCCCGTCCATGACAAAACTCAGAGCACTGTCAGAAGAACACGAACGGCGACACCTAATGGATGGGTGGATGGATCCCGCTATCACGATACGATAAGCTTGAAAACAACAGCCACCGTACTGGCCAGCCACACCCCCGAAATCGCCCCAAAATCGCCCCACGCACCGCCCCCTCTCAGGCCAGCCCAGGCTGCCCAGCACAGCCACGAGCCTCATCGTCTGCGGTGCCTCACTCACCAGCCGCTCACAATTTGTTTACGTTGAAAAAAACAAGCCAGAGAGAAGAGGAAGGAACGAGCCACGAGAAGGGAGATGTTGAGTTTGAAATACTCGCATGCAGCCATCCATATCCGTACTTTCTCATCGTGCCCGCCCCTGCGTTTTTTTTTTGTTTTGTTTTCCCTTCATACATGCCACGCCATCCGAGTTTATTCTGTAACGCGGGTTTTTTTTTTTTTTTTTTGTTTCGTCTTGACAGTCCGTCAAGGTAGTTTCTCGGCTACCGGGTCCACTTGCCGCCTGTCTTAGACACCCTGAGTTTTATCGCGAAGCGTCATCATCCCGCCTCGCAGCACGACTCGACGCTTCTTGTTCCCGGACTGGGATAGACTCGTAACCCAGTCTTGCGGGCTTTTCTCTTCATCCCACGCCATCTACATCCCTCACGGCGGGGAGCAAGCAACCTAAGCAGGCAAAAGCAACGTGCCCACTCCACCGATCATGGCACCGTCGCTCGCGGCACGAGGCGGGCCACGTGCAAAGAGGCCATGGATCGCAACGACGAAGACGCAGAGTCAGACGCAGAGTCAGACGCAGAGTCAGACGGGCTCCTCACCCGGCTCGTCGGCTTCCCTTGGTGGAAAAGGTCTCGCGGGCAAGGCGGTATTGGGACGAGCGAGGCGGCAGTTCGTACCAGGTTTTGGCACCACCCCCTTTGGTGCTCCCCATCTCCTCTCCGCCCTTGAAAGATCAGGTCGGGCTGTTCTGTTTGGCGTCTTGCTGACTCTTTTTTGTTTACTCGCGCAGTCGAAAGATCTTGCGTGACACGATACAGGGCATCAGTATGTCTTTGTCTTCTTCTCATTTTTCACCCCTTCCCCCCCCCCCCCCCCCTCCCCCCCTTCTGGACTGCGTGGCCTGCGGGGTGAAGTCTCTCTCTGTGTGTGTATGTGTGTCTGACATCGTCTTCGTCGTGTAGCGAGACCCGCAATCCGGTATGTGGGACATCTACGGAGAAAAAGAAGAAAAGTGTTGGCTTTTCATGACCTGTGGTTGACCAAGTGGGCGGGGCATGCCCCCCGGGGGGAATAGACGGCTTGCACGAAGGGGAGGCGTCAAGCGGATTAGCGCGGGGATTTACGGTGAGGCGCGGACGGCGTTGAAAGAGCGGTTGGAGGCTGTGAGTTTGTTTTTCCCTTTCCCCTTCTCTTGTTTTTCTTGCCTTCTCTTTCGTTTCATCTCGTTTTTTTTGCCGGTATTCGTGCTCCTCTGCGTCGTGTGTGCTGTGCCGAGAGTTTGAGTGACTGACGTGGGTTTCTAGGTGTTGCGTCTTTGCGTGACATATGTCGAGTATCGGCAGGCCAAGACGGTGACGGTCCAAGATGTGCGTTTATGTGGGCATTCCCATGGTTTTCCTTTCATGTCTCATTTCCCCGTCTTCTTCTGTCGTCCATATCCAGCCTCTCCGTCTTTTTCTCCCATCTTTATACCCAAACCCTGCCCTCTTCCCTTTCCACCCTTTATATCAATGTCTTCCGCCTCGCTTTTCCCATTCTTGTAATCAGTCTCCCCTCGCATCCCCTCCATCTCTTCTTTTTCCTCTTCTACCTCATCAGTTTTCATACACCCATGCTTCGACTTTTCGTTCCCTCCTCATACGGTCCATCCCTAACTGCGCAAAAACATCAAAAACAAACAACCGAATAGGTCGTTCACGCCCTCCGCCGCTTCGGAAAACCGATCTACGGCTTCGAATATGGCACGCCGTCCCGAAAAGAGGCTCCGTAAATCACGACACTTTGATCTTTGCTACGAGTCCAATGGGTCACTCATCATCATGACGGAGCGCCAGTCTTTCACTGCTACTCTTGGCTCGGCCAGCTTGCTCAGCTTTTTTCTGCACGCTCAGGTTGTCTTTGCATTTCTCTTTCTCTCTCTCTCTTCCTTCCTTCCTTCTCTTTCTTTTCATCTTTCACAAACACATTCATATCGACACAAAAAGGTCGCATACGGACGGGGACATGTCTGACGGTCACGACATAGAAACAAAGTTTGGGCGTACATACATGTGCTGCTGTGGATGTAAGGGTCACGAAGGAAAAGAAATCTTGTTGCATTTGATTGCTTGGTGGGGTGTGGAATGGACATTTGGACATTTGAACGTCGTGTGTTATTACCTACCTTGGCTTATTAGCACAAAATACATGCATGCACATTTGCATTTCTGCTCGTTTCGTCATGTGACACGAAGCAGATGGCACGTCTGTTGCTCACGAGGACCTTGAGTCGTGATTTCTGCCTCGGAATAGCCACCCACTCGGTAGTTTTCACAACACGCGTATACGTGGACAAAACATTCAATGCGCTGACGCACAAAAATGCACACAAGGGCGCTGAGCCATGGGCCTACAGCTGGGCAGGCCATCACCGGAATGCACGAACCGCCAGAGTGAAGGAGGGCTGCGGCGCCGAGGCAGACTTTGTCGTGTTATATCAAGCCGACTTATCTCTCACGCACGCCTGCGGAGAGCCGTTGAAACAAACAAACGGGCTTGGTAATTCGGGATTCATGCAATCGCATGTGCCAATTCAATGCCTGACGCACAAAAAACATCCATTCATACTTCATTCATACGTACATACAGACAGACGTGCATGTGCACATGGCTGATGTAGACCTATATAGACAAACAGATAAAAAGGAAGGAACATGTATGGCTGTGCAGACGCTGCGAAAGCCGGGTATCTAAAGGAGTGGGTATTCAAGGAAAAAAAAAACCAAGACAAAATAAAATCGCAGAAAGAGACGACAGAGAAGAAACCGCCACTCTTTTCTGTTCCGGAACTCTAAAATCACCTCTTCTTCCTGTTCAAATCCCACTCCTGGACAGATCGGTCCAACGCTCCCGCGGCACGCGCCTCAATGCCCCGAAACACGCTATTGAACAGTTCGGGCAAAAACATGACGCTATGGGCGTGTTCCTGCGCAAAGCCAACCTGCGCGTCCTTGCCGCACCTCTCCCTCGTGTACCGCACCGCCTCGGCCAGAAGTTGCCGGCCGATGCCGCGGCTTCGGTGGGCCGGCGCCGTCGTCCAGGCACGTATGATGCCCTTGCCGCCCTTGAGGCTCGCGCTCCGGCTGCGGTTCTTGCGCTTGTTGGGAGAAGGGGTGGTGCCGGCGGTGCGCCTCTTGACCTCGAGGCGGAGGACGAGCGCGCCGACGAGCAGGTCACCTGCTCTCGCGCCGAGAACGACGTCTTCTTGGCTGCCGCCGCCGCCGTGGTCGCCACCGAGGAGCCACCCGTGGTTCATCTCTTCGGCTTGGACGGCGTATCCGGATGAGAGGAAGCGCACGGCAGCCAGGTACAGCATTGTCAGGCCGCTGGCGAGCATGAGCGCGCGGCTGGCATCCCGCTCGACGTCGCTCGCGTACACAAACTGGTAGATGGCTGCCCAGGCAGAAAGCAGGCCGGCGACGCTGAGGGGGTGCAGCACGACGGCCTTCGTGGCGCGGGCGTCCATCTCGGTGACCGAGTCGGCCACGAGGCGGAGCGCCTCGGCCTTGTCATCTTGATCGGTGAGTGCGTCGAGCGAGAGAGGGGGAATGTCGTCGAGGGGAACGAGCGGTCCGGAGGAGACAGTGGATGAGCACGGAGATGGCTGTGTTGGAGCCGCCGGCTGCACGGAGGAGCATGGCTCCAGATACGGCGTGTCGCAGGCAGATGACAAAACGGAGGGCGACAGGACGAGATTGGCTCGGAGGCAGGTGAAGAAGGCTACATGGGCACGTACATATGTTAGCACAACAGCCGCAATTTGTCAAGTCACTTCGCAAGCTAAGACTCGAAAGAGGGATTGTCCGTCGAGGGGACGAGGGGGAAAACGTGGGGCTAGCGGTGACGCACACAACGGGCGCTAACACCGCTCTCAACCCTTTTTTCCGGGAATAACAACTTGGGGGGTGGATGGTGAGGTCCGGGTCAAGAGGAGAAGGGAGAGAACGGTGGGAAATAACAAGTAAAAGGGAAAAAGGGCGTCATGTTGTGACGGACTTGACGGCGAGGCTGGAAAGGGAGGGGAAAAAAAAGAAAAAAGAAAAAAAGAAAAAAAAGAAGAGAGAGAGAGAGAGCGCTCTGAGCTTACCAGCACTGCTTCGTAGTCCAGGGACAAGTCCAACCCTCTCGGCTACCGAGCTCGGACCACACTTTCGTAGGTCCAGCTCCCTCACCCAGCCGCGGTCCATGTCGTAAATCGGTCCAGCGCAGTTCAAAAGAAAAGAAAATTATAATAAAATAATTGATAAGAAGTGTAAACGGGCCGTGTCTGGTACCGACAAGTAAAAAACCCCGCGCGAATCGAGTCGGGAGGAGCAGACGACCTCGCACTGGGTATTTAAAATGGAAGACGAGGCACGACGGCCAGAAAGAGCAAGGAGCAAGAAGAGGAGATGGGGACCCGATGTGAGAGTGTCGGGACAAAAAAAAAGTGATAGAATATGTCAAGTGCAAGAGAAAGAAAGAAAAAAGACGAAAAGGAAAAGAGAAAGAGAAGATGAAATTTTTTTTTTTCAAGGCAGGGCCAACAAATGCCCATGGGCCATTTGTACATTTATGGAACCGCCGTTGGCTGCGTAGCCGCCCAACCCCCCGTCGCTCCATGTTTTGGTCCCTGCCTCCCACTTTGTTTTTTTTTTCTTTTTTTTTCTTCGTGCTCGGCATTCCCCCTGCTGGCATTTGAGGAGGAGCTTCTTTTTTTGCCGCCGGTACGTCGAAATCGGCTCCTGTGCTGTGTTTCAGTCGGCCCTTGCTGCTTCATGTTTGCGCACAAACACACACACTGGTCAATACACATCATCTTATGTACATGATTGGCGCTCCTATACATGTACTCTATCCTTTGGGTAAACAGAGACGGAATGTAGGGTTGTAAGAATTGACTTTGTGTATGGCCGATGCCTTCATCATGGTAATCCACGAAAATGGTTGCTCAAAGTCCAGTCTCTGCATGAAGTCTCTGCATGAAGTGCGTGATGCACAGAGAGAGACAAACAGAGCGCTTTTGTGCGAAAATTCGGAGTGCGGTCTGTTTGATTCGCCGGATAAATATCAGCAACGTGTTTGGTCTGTGGACATGAGGGAGAGACGGTCTTCTGTTGACCAATTGGAAGTCTGGGAACGCAAATCTGCTCAAAAAGGCGTCACAGTACTTTGCCGTCTTGGCCAAAACACGGCATATCATATAAGAGTCTTATCAATAGAATCATGGGGATTGAACCCGCCCGTGCAAAATGTTGAAGTGCCGTGCCGCACTTGACTGACGAATGGGAATAGGGTTATTCGCTCTGCCATGATGCAGCAGTTCCTGACAGTCTTTTGATAGCCAGCCTCATTGCCACTTTTCTTCTTGTTTTCAAAAGAGCAGACGTATTGAATCCCGGACCATGTCAGCTTGTTTCGACTGCCTCTCGCAAGGTAGTAAGTATATGATGTGGGATACAGACAACAACCCCACCCGTTGGATCGATCTGTATCAGAAGCCCGCTTCCCTGAAACCGAGGCATCCTGGCGTGCTTGTCGATCTGTGTGTACGCAAGAAAAGGAAACTTGACGGGCTCGACTCGGAATCCGATATACAAACCACGCTGAACCGACTGATTGGCCAGCCAGACATGATACCCAGCTGCTTTTTAAAGTTCCGTCACCTCGTGCGCCGTCATTCTCGGCGCACAGATAAAGTTACATCGACTCTGATACCGATGTGTGCTTTGCAAATCTGGATGCACACACACGTCAGCTCTTTCAAAAAAGTCACCGAGTCGGCATAAGACTGGGTCGAAGCAACTCAACATGTGAAAAATGGCGCCGGCGTGGCTCAGCCGAATACATGGATCCCAGCAATGAACAAGAAAGGATCAGACAAAGAAGTAGGGCTATCTCGAAATGCCATCCACCAGCTCCACATCCTTTTTGGTATTCCAGCACACACCAGCGTCGGCCAGCATTGCACAGCGAGGAAGACGGCGTCGGGTTTTTGCGGATTTGAAGCAACCTCATGGTCGGTCCAAAACGTATGAAATCTAACCCACAAGTTGGAACTAATCCAGAAGCTGGACTTTTTGAACCCTCTTCAGCAGTCTTCAACACCCTCGACGAATGCGTGAGGAGGGGAATTTGTGTCGTAGAGCGTCTCAACTCAACTACCCTGGAAGCACACCTTGCCGCAAAGCAGCATGTGATGTGTATTGTCCCGTCTCCTTTATAGTGCGTGATCAGCCGACTGTCTGGCGCCCAAAAAGCAAGGTAGAACAAGATGTCAAAGGGTAACCCCGCTGAAAATTTCATGAAAATCGCCGACTGTGTCGAGAATCAATCTTTTTTGCCAGTAAACAATGTGCCATACCTCCAAGTCATAGCTTCCAAGTGTAATCATGGTGAATAATCGCAGAACGTGTAGACCTTCTCTGTTCGCCCGGTCGTGAAACGGAAAGAAATTGTGCTTGATCAAACCACGTCTGATGCCGCCGCACTGCCGATCCCGTTGAATAGGTAGGTACCTACTAGGTAATCTAGCTCAGGTCGTTCCTGCCAAAGATGCGAAAATTGCCGTTTTGGGTCAGATGGGGGCCTCGTAGGGTTACATGAGCATCTCGATTCTCGATTAAGCTCCCAGTGGTGCATATATCGCGCAAGCGGCTGCACAGACTCGACAACTTCAGCAATGGCTAAAACAGGTAGTCTTCAAAGGTCGTCACCACATCGACAGCCTCGCTTTGTCTCAATTCGGCCGATTGATGGGATGGCAATTCTCCGCTCCCGTCCCCGTCCCACCTGAAGTGAAGGTAGAGGTGGCAGAAAGCTTCTGTGAGAAGGCAGGTCTCTGCTTCTCCATGGCTTAGGTATTCCATGCTTGAGTCCTTTTATCTTTTTTGTCTCTTTCACAAAAACAAGAACACAAAGAAATCATTGCTTCGTTGAACGGCTCGCTGAGACACGGACCCGTCGGTATCCAACATGGCCCATATTCACGTCAAATACTCCAGTTTCCATCACAAGTGGTCGCCAAACACCGCCTAGCTCTTACAGCCATGTCACGTTTCATCTCCGCGATGATGGCTGCGATGGCCTCATGACGCCGAGCTCCAAGCCTGGCGGTTTGTCTGGCCTCGACACGAGCCGAGTACTACCTGTTTTTTTGGCCGGTGGCTCCGGAGGGGGAGCTGAAGCGGGCTTACAGCTACCATGTTGATGTTCTGGAGCTGACGCCAGGGGCATATGGCTGGACTGCTGTTCTTCCCATCTCAAGGCTTTTGACAGACGAGTTCCTTGGTCCGCAGTTCAAAAAAACCGGGACTTGAGAACCATGACCAGGGCTATGCCAAGTTCAAAAGGGGTATCCGAGTTTGCATGCAGCGCGGCCGACTTTGGGTATCGCGGGTCTTGCACCAGCACATCATGGCGAGCTGAGCACCATCCGCCCGTATAGCTGGGGAGAAAATGTCACAGTTGGCTCCGAGCTTGCATCTTCCCGACCAGACGGCCGGTGTCCCTTTCGGCAGCGGAGACGGCCATGCTGCCCAGGGCGACGGCGAGGTGTGCGGCACGGCAATCGAGACACCTATCAAGGCACGTACGTCTTTGCCTCGCGTTGGAGAAGAACAACGCGTGAATCATCAAGTGACCACATTACGTGACTTCCTCGGACACCGAGACTCGCGCTGGCAGCACGTGCGCACAGGCGTATGTCGCCATCGGCAGAAGACGACGATATCCTGGACGCGACGAAGGAGGCTGTTCGCAGTGCCATCGATTGGCTATTGGGAGAGAAGTACCTGACCAGGGAGGAGGCGCAGATCTTGTGCCCTGGTTGCAGATCTGAAGATTGTCGGGACCATGGACATGCCTCCCTCATAATGCTGTGGCGTGTTCTATTCTCTTGAACATTTTATGGGGCGTGATTGAATTTTGTCTGGATCGAAACGACAAAAGTGGAACAGAATCGAGTCAAGGTACCAAGTTAAAAATGGTAGTCAAGGGCATCTCGACTGGCTTCTACTTTCTCTTTCCTCACTTCCAACAACCAAGCCCGCCATGGGCACAAAAAAAAGAAAACAAAATGATTCTTCGTCCCATGTCTATCCAACTTGCATCATCCGCCGTGCAGATGCCCGACTCTCGCATTCATAGCCCTCCTCGTCTACATCGGCAACGGTCGTTGACGCGCTTTCCAGCCCAACCCAAGCATGACCATCCGTCACCGACGGCAGCAACCGCACCGCACGAGCAGGCATTCTGGACGAACGACACCAGCCGTTCTGACACACTGATGTGAAAAGCATAATTGCACTTTGCTTCCCGTCTCTCAGCGTCGGCTTTGACGACACCACCAAAGGCGAGAGGTTATTGTGTTCAATGAAATGAAATAAAAATGACAGAGGGGAGGAATAAAGTCAAAAGGCCGACTCCAAAACATGTATTGACGCAGACCCCGATTTCACCCACACAAACCATCTGGCCCAAGCATCAAATATGCATTCATTCCCCAAAGACTGCGCGCACCATATCCTCCCTCTTCCCGTCAAAACATCAAACCACAAGTTTACCCCTCCGTCAAGGATAAAAAAAAAAAAGACAGGAACCAAAGACACATCAGTCTTGTAAATATCGCTTCCTGAGATTTGATCCAATTCAGGCACCAAAAGGTCCCATCGACAAATTGCATTGCAACGCTTGCTGCCTGCCGCCAGCCAACGTTTACACACACACCCTATCCCTCGCCCCCCTCCCCCCGGCCGTCGGACGGGTTACACAAAATAATCGAGCGTTCGGCATCATCCATACCTGTCAATAACATACGTACATATGTACATATGTACTTGCGAAAGCCTTGTCGGACGCTGCGCGACCCCGTCGGGTAGCACGCTGTTTCTCGGAGAATGGCAAAGTTCTCGTGTTGTTCCACCACAAACACCGCTGTTTTTTTTTTATTCATTTCGGGTTTCTCTCCTCGACGGCAACGGCAGTTTGTTTCGGGAGTCAGTGATCCCGGTGGTTTCTAGAATCTTTCCATGCTTCAGTTGGGTGTCACCGACTGGGCACACGGGTAAGGACGGCAAACTCATGTTTGGTGACTCGGCGGAAACGTACTTGGTGCTTCTGTTGCGTCGACATTTCGTAATACTTGAGGTCGGTTGCGTTATCCAAACGTTCTATTCTTCTTCTGCCAAGATGAACAAAGTCCCGGAACTGAGGACGGAAAAAGTGGATCCTGGTACAAAAAGTCTCCTTCTGTGATACCTTGTACCGAGCGCCTTGAAAGAGAACTCCTCGTTCGCTAGTAAGATGCATAGGATATAATAAAAAAAAAAAAGCAAACCATATTTCGACCTGCACCATGCATCAACCAATACTCCTCTATTCCCATATGCACCTGGCCATGCCCAAAATCTATCAATCTTGGCACCGCCACATATCCTTGGAGCGTTACCACATTCCCACCGCCTGAGCTGGTATTTAAAAGGAAAAAAAAAAAAAAGAAAAAAAAAAGAAAAAAAAAGAGAAAAAAGACATTAAATGTTGTTTGAGATGCCTTATAAGAAGCAGAAAAGGATCCTCAGAATCCATGAGAAGTGCTGGAGATCATGCAGCTCTCAGCACATCGCCACGGTGACTGGCAACGAGACTCGTGGCGCGACTCTTGTTGCGCTGAGAATCTCCACTTTGGTTGGCACATACATATTTATGCTGCTTGGGTGCACGCACGACAGACATGAAGTTTGCAGTACACACACTCGAATATCATCCAATGTGGCCCCGAGCAGCAGTGCTTGCAGATCCATTGCACGAGAGTGCTGTCAGATTTGATCAGGTTGAACGAGTGCATGCATGAGTTGGACATGATGGCAAATAATGCGTAACAAGCAGCTCCGAGATGAGGGAAGAAAGGATCGTGGCCAGCCCGTGAGGCTCTGTATTGGGTCTGCAGAGCCAGGTCAGCACATGCATCAAAGTCATGCAGTTTTGCTGGTAGTGAAGCTATAGCCGTCAAGGTTCTCCCTGCTTGCTTCGTCAGCACTTTGACTTACCTCTTGAGCGTCGTCCAACTTGTGGTGCAATGCAGAGTGTAAAGTCTCCCACAGCAGGTTTTGGAGACGGAGATATGTAGCGGTAGCTTGACTGCGGGTCTGTGGCTTGGTTTGGCCCTTTGAAGTGAAAAAGGTGGTTGTGGATGCAAGCTTGATATGAGAGATTCCTTGGACGGACGGCCAGCCGGAAGGGACGAGAGGCTGAGGGCAGTTTGGCACATATATTTATATCATTGATGAAACTTGAGGGTTTGAGTCACAACGCCTTTTCTGCGTTGGTTCTCTTTTCTGTGTGAGCTCGTTTCAAACGGATTCGATGTTGAACAAAGGTCAGACGCAGGAGGTGGAAAGACAAATGAGTGTCTCTTGTTTTGCAAACGAGGACACGGAATGAATATTCCATGTACGAAGCGGGCCGCCCGAAGGATGTAGGCACTAATGTAGTATGTACAGTATCATGTGGCGATGGTGATGGTAAGGGGGCATGGAAAGGAAGAATTGGTTGCCGAGCTCGATCAAACACTGCATGTGGTCATGCTGGAGTCCCTCCCTTGGTCAGCGATGGCGGCAAGGCAAGGGCAAGGCAAGGGCAAGGCAGGAAGACAGGGCAGGCAGTAGTTACGTAGTTGTCTAGTTCCCGATGAGCTGGTTTGGAAGGAGGCCTCGTCTCGCCCGCACTTTCCACCTTCTCCCGACCAAGTCTCTTATGAGTCATGACTACGCTTTTCTTAACTTGGTGAAGTACTCCTCAACCTCTCTCCAGAGTCCAGGCTATCCTCCTCGTCCGCCTCCCCCGCCTCCCCCGCCTCTTTCGCTTCGTCTACCTTCTGATTCAACCAAGACCATTGTTCGCCCAAAAAGACCACTCTAAACAGCACTAATCCCGTCCAGGCTGCAGAGACAAGAAAATCTCTTCCTTTCGCCCTTCCACGCCAGGGCCCTGTCTAGTAGGGCCTCGATCCCAGTCAATGTCACCGATGAACCGGGACTGGTGTGCTTCCAGAGACATGGTGGCGGGTCTTAGCGGCGTGGACGTTGGACCAACCGCGTGCAAAAGCTACACGATGAGCCAACCGCCAGTGTCAATGGAGTACATCGAATTAGCAAACCGCGTCGGAACAAGCGGTATCGAGTTGCGACTCGACGGCCGGTCATGGTGCACGCGTCTACTGCTTTTCAAGCAGCTGAACGGTGTACAGTTGCGTGTATTTGCTTCATCCCCCAGGGGTGCTGCGCCGGCTTGTCGACTCCCGGCTATGGAGTACATGTCTCGACAGGATTATGAAAATTTTCTTACAAGACAACAGCAAGATGTGGAGTGTCGGGCGCATTTGGTATTGGAGCCCCAATGGGTCCGGCGAAACCCCACTTCAGTATGTTGTTGTCGCTTGGCCTTCTGCATGTAATGTCCGCAATGCTTGAAGCTGTCGCCCTAATGCGGAATGTGCTGGTGAAATGCGAACCAACCATTCCTCGCCTTTGCACCTGGGAACTCTCGCAGACATGATTCATGGTCATGATACTGCAGACTGAACGAGCCTTGTATGGCATCTCTGGAGTCTAATCACCGTCATGCGCAGCGCCGCAGCAAGTAATGGCAAGAAATAGAACTCGAGAGTCACAAGCATGTTCTTACGACCCCGTTCCCAAATTCTCCTTTTGGGGCGGTCTGGCGTACCAGCCCTGCGACCTGCATAAGACGTAGCGACATCCAGTAAGAACTTGATCAACGTTGGATTGTGTCTGCAACAAGCACCGCTTCGATATCTCAACTTTGCGTCGTTTGTTTGCAAGACCAGGAGATTCCTCACACGGTTTGCTGCCATTCAAAGGCAAACCAAATTCCTCACACGCCTCAAGTTCTCACAAGATCCTTGCGAGCCGCACTTCAATTCTTGTACCCCTGGCCCTTGGGTGTTCCGACGTCAGAATTCATCTTCTCCAACAATCTACCAAGTGCAGGGTGGTTTGGGGGAGTCGCGCAGACTGGGCCCGAAATTATACGTTGCATTCTCCTGGTGGAATTACTTTCCAGAAGACATTGCCAGCTTCGAGATTCGTTCATTAGCTCAAGAGGCATCGCTGATGTATTACGAGCATGACGCAAAGGACACGACAGGTGACTCGGCTGCTGACAATTAAGAGCCGTCGCCATGCTAATCATTCGCAGGGATGAGCAATGTGAAGAGTTCTCCTCCCCAGAATGCGATTTGCTGTCGAGGTGCACCTCCCGCAACGTTCCACGGCACATGCCCGCGTCGTCTCGTATTTCTACAACGAAATCCCTGGAAGACCGCCGAGGTTGTACGCTGTGTGGAATCTGCCCGAGGCTTTTGAGTCACTGGGGTCTCAGACATCACGGCTGGTTTGACAACCTACAGGCATGGGCCGAAGTCGAGAAGAAGTTCCCAAGGCCCAGTCCACATGTCAGCCACATCTCGTCATGGTTATTCCCTGTTCTCAGAAAAAAGCTAGGCAGTATTTGGGATATTTCGCCATGACGTAGAAGCAGGCCCTAAATGAGGTTCTCCATGCTCATCTATTTGACCCACCTATTAACCTTGTTCGGATTATTGTTTCTCATGTTGTTGGCAACTTCTTAGTCAATGCGACCCCAAAAAGCATGCCAATTTGGAGAACGAACGCATCCACTTGAGCCACACACCTTGGCTGGTGGCCTTCCCGTCCGGCCGGGCATGCCGTGCTACACACTCTGTACTGTGTTTTCGGCGAATCACGGCTGCGTCTTTCGCTCGTTACACACACTCTGTCAATTTGCAACAGTCCTCGTCCTGGCAGATCCTGCCACGCGCCCAAGCTGACTGACAGGCTTCCCTTGGTCGCGAACGGCGACTGGCTGGAAACCGCCAACGGCGAACCCCGCCACCCGAATCAGGGAGTCGATTGGGCAGTGTTTACAACCTGACGTCCCGGCACTCGAGCCAATGCTACGAGTCGAAGCGGCACGAGCATGGAGACCGGGTCCACGTGAGGGGTGGAGTTTGAAAAACGACCAAGACTGTGTGAACAAGGACAGGATCCTTCCGTTGAATGTTTCCAGCCAAGAAAGACGCTCGGCGTAGAATGCGATGCAACCTTTTACCTTGACTGTATTGCCGATGAATTTCGGTTCGTCACTCCACTCTGTTGGGCTTCATTTCTGCCAGGCTCGCCATGAAAGCGGCAAGGTGACCCCGCGGCTGCTCTGCATACAGATACTCGACGAGCCTCAGGCACATTTCCAAGACCAAACGGCCATGTTGTGCCACCCTGACAGATAAGACTGGCTGTCGGAATAGTGATGGAATCGCTACATCGGATGACTGGGAATTATAGGCTTTGACGTGTCATGTGACAGCCTGCCTCTACAACGCACCATGACGCTATCGACGCTAAGCCTGAAGAGGAGAGGAAATGTGAGGGCTGATGGGTTGTGTATTTCCTGTCTCGATTTGACCCAAGTCCTGACGCAGTTGCCTCAGAGAGGCCAGTTTTATCTCGTATTCGAAATTAGCGATTCGAAATCCGGTTTGCTGTAGCTCGGCCTGACGGAATCGTTTTCTTGGTGAAGAAGTCCGTGATACTTTAGACATTTTAGAGGAGACAAAGGAAGGTGTCGATTTGCCAATGGAAATGAGCCCGCAATCCGACTCGCCCAGTGGCAAGGCCGATTTGCTAGCTACTTCTCTCTGGCTATATAGCTAGGTAGCTACTTCTCTCTTCCTGGCTATATAGCTAGGTAGTTACTTCTCTCTTCCTGGCTATATAGCTAGGTAGCTACTTCCTCCATAGTCAATCATCATCATATTGTCCATCACAAAGAATAAAGAAATGAAAAAGCAGAAAGAAATCCTGGAGTGGCATTCATTGTCGCTGGTGTGGAATAGAAAAGGGAAAGAGGGTCCGATGCAGAAAGAAATCCCCTGCAGTGGTACCAACCTATTGTTGGTAAAAAACTGAAACAGGGCAACTACAAGGCCCGCTCCTCCCCGCGGCACAGCCGTGAGAGTGAATTGGTTGATTGAGCTAGCTGCAGACCCGGTGGGCCAGCCTGTAGAGGGGGTTAGCCTGTCATGTGACAGTGCCGACAACCATGTTCATCGTCCCCGATCAGTTGATTCAAAAATTCAACTATGAAAAACAGAGGAAATTATAAAAGTAAATGTCGGAATCGCTCGTATGGATGATGGAAGGAATACGCCGCATTGACCAGGAATTGTGGGTCGCACGCAGAATGCACGCACCCTGATTGGCTGGATCACAGGTCATGTGACCTGGGGCTGTAACGTGGCCACAACACCACACCTCCGCATCGTAGCCTGCTTCTTCCCCTCTTACATACATAGATGAATTGAATATTGAACCCCCCCCCCTACATTTGTGCTGCAGCATACTTGTAACCTGAGCGTTACCAACAGTAAAGCAAACCCAAGTCTATTGAAAGGAAAACGAAGACAAGACAAAAGAAAGTAGAGGAGCAATCACCACCACCGTCACGTGGTTAATCAATCCAGGCTGTTCTCCCATGTAGATTCCCCCGTAGCGCCAATCTCCATCAACCGTCCGTGTCCCAGATAATCCCATTGGATCCCGTATTTGCGTCAACTTGGTTATCAGATCCTCCCTCTGAGGATTGACCAATTTTAGCGAGCACAAGCTGTTGATGGAACTCGTTGTGGCGCGCAGCACATTGTCTGGAAAGTTGCCTGAGTTGTCGGCTCAATTCCCTATTCTGCTTGGTGCTCTCTGCAATCTGTCGCTCTATATCGTCGACGCGCTTGACCAATTCAATGGAGTCGCTGTCTTGTTTGGCTGGTTCCTTGACTTGTTGCTCTAGCTCAGCAATGCGGTCAATTGATTTATTGTGAGCGGTGATCAATTTATTGTGCAGATTTTTCAAAATCGCCTTGTTGTAAACATGCACATTTTCTTTGTCCTTGTTCACTGTTGGTTCTGCCTGTACAGGATAACTAGTATACTAGTGAGGGGGGAACTCAAGGGCTCTATTCATCTATATTATACTGCATTTTACATTATAGCTCCCTAAATAGAATATGTATAAATTGAATCAGTTACCCCCCTCCTTTATAGTGCTACAGCTTTATTACCCTGTGAAGCCAACCAACACTGGCAAATTATCTATGAATACCAAAGTCACAAACTCGGCAGCGGCGTTTTCCCGACCCGGCACTTGGGCCATGATTTCGGCCCCATGGCCAAGAAGGCAAGACTATGGGCCGGGCATGGGTGCGGAAATCATGTAGAATGGTCCATCGTCTGCCGCCCTGGCCTATTGGCTCACATTTGCTGCTCTACGCCGTCAAACCATGGGCACAAGCAGTCAGTCAGGTCCTAGGTCCTCCTACGTGTTGACTTGACCGAACGGGTCATGCGCCATGTGCTGCTCACTTCCTCAAAAGGCAACAATCTCCAAATCACGTTGTCTTTGCGTGCAAGCCAACAACCATGCGTTGCAGGCCGATAATGTACTAATCCCCGTTTGTGCCCAGAGTTCCACATTCAACAATCGTATATGTCGTCTTTGCCATCCATATACATAAACAGTGCGTCGTCCAATCGTCAGACCGCCCTCTTGAAATGGGGATATGCTCTCGCCCCATGTTCGTTTACGGGGGTGGGCGAATCTTCAGTCTCCATGGAAGCAGCACTGGCGGAGATAACGTCTTTGGTCGGCAGCGCCTTCATCTCCAGCATGTCAGGCTCATTTGCCATCCGTTCTTGCTCCTCGAACGTGAACGCATCGGACAAATTGACTGCCAGGAACGTCTTTGGCAATTTAACCCTATTCATACCAGAAGCGAAGCCGGCAGATTAGCAACAAATCCTTGATGCAGTCATTTCTATTGTGCGACTCACCCCGCACGGGGGACTGGGGAGGGGAGGAGGGTGCGGAAACGTACTGGTTGAATTTGGCACGCAGCGTTTTGACAACCTGCAACCAGTCAATGTGTGGAGTCAGGCTGCGTCTTGGCGCGCACCCAATGCAATGCCGGCTGTCAAGCTGCACGTGCAGGGGATCGAAAACGTGGCACCCAGGGCTGATGCTAATGCGGATGCTGTAGGTAAACGTGGGTTCATCACCAACATCGCTTTCCGACGCCGCTTTGGTCTCGGACTCGTAAAGCTCGAAGCATATTTGCGAGAGATAGTCCAGCTCCGGGATGGTGCTGCGCTTAATCTTCGTCTCTATCCCACCTTCAATGATGGAGTTGAGTAGCGTATAGATATGAGACTCCTTGGTGAAGTAGAAGAAGGCCTTGGCTTCGTCGGAGGCTTGCATCTCTTCCAGATCTTGGACAATCTCTTTTAAGAGCGGCAATGATGTCAGCAATCCTATCTCGAGCTTTTCGGTATCCGAGATGCCGTATTCTTGAGGACAAATGAAGTCGAACAGCACCTTGGCCAGTCGATAGAGCTCCTGCAACGGCTCGGTGCGTGGATCATCCTTGGCAGCCGCCTGGTTGGTGCCCTTGTAGAGCCGGAAGTACTGCTCGGGGGGTGCCTCGTCGTTCATATGCCTCAAGTTGTTCAGGAATGAGCGCCTGCGGAACAACTTCCTGACAGACCGGTTTGCAGAATCCATCCTGTCGGAGCCTTCGGGGCTACCGTTACGGTTCCTCTGCTCACTCTTGGCCTCGTCTGAGCCCTTGCCCATGTCGTCCGGATCTCTGGTCTTGCCATCCTTCGGAGCATACTCGTCCTCCAACATGCTCCTTGGAGGCGTGAACACCCATTCCAAGAACTGCCTGTTGTGCAACGCATCAAACTTCATCGTATCGTACAGCTCAGAGATTTTGCTCGGGTCAACCTTATCACCGTCGCAGAATTCAGCAAAGAGCTTCTCCCACCGTTCTCGGAAGAGTTCGGCGTCTTCACCGCTACACCACCTCGGTTGTATACTGTTGACGGCGGTTGCCTGTGACAAGGACGAGACCGACGTTGTTGACCCTTCCATACTCAATCGTTCCGAGCTCGGGTTCGAGATGGCACCGAGAGACGAGGCAGCGCCGCCATAGAGCTTACCGTAGTTGTACTGCATGACGCGCCTATGGAAGTTCATCAATTGCACAACCCGTGTCTGCACTTCGGACGGTTCCGGCATGTTCTCAGGCCAGGCAAACTGAGCTGGCCGTTCATTCCCCTTTCTCAAGAGGCCCTTCAACTTCTTCTTGACCTTGTCCATCTCATCCTTGGCAGCGTTTGAGTCGTCGAGAAGGTCTTTTCGAGTCGTGATGAAATCCTCGGGAATGTTGCTTCTGCCCAAGAATGAGCACGCCCATATTTGAGCGCTCGCACTGACGCGTCGTTCGGAGCTGCTGAAGACGTGAACCTCTTCAAAAACATCTCTATTGAGCAGCATCAGGTCGTTGCGCATGTTTTCTCCCAACTCTTGTGCCTGATAGCGTGCCGAGTGAGTCGGTTCGCCCCCCCACTTGACGATGAGCTGGAGCTTGTCAAGGACCAAGCTCTCCTCTGCCGCGGTGAACTTGGACATGGTCACCCCAGAGAGTGAATCGTGACGCTCTGCGGCAAAACTCTCGGTACGGTCCATGCCATCGCATTCGTCAGGATTCGTACCCGCACCCGCTCTTTCTGTGTCCCCTACGTCTACCTTCTCATACACAGTGGGAGATTCGACAACGGGAGGCGACGGGTTCGTACTCTTCTGTCGAAACATGGGCTTGATCTGAACCTTGGTACCTGCCCAACTGCCCTTCTTCACCAACACGTTACGTAGAGCCTTGAGCTTCCCGCGATCCTCAACACCAGCTTCGTAGGCCAAGTCGACAGCCTGAATGACGCTCGCAAGAGCGGCCTCTCCTATCAGTAGTACCTCTTCCTGGTGGCCTTTGAGAAGCGCGATGAAAGGCTCGGTATGAAAGGTGAACTTGTATTTTTGTTTGGGCGTGCGGTCGGCGTGTCGGATGACACAGACCATGCCCTTCAATTTCCATGAATGCTTGGGAGGAGGAGGAGGCACTGCCGGTGTCTCCTCATCTTGTGCTTGAGCTGGCATAGCAGACGTGGCCTCGGATGGAGAAGAGATCGCAGCAGTGGCAGGGTCAGGCAGTGTGAGGGCCGCCGGTGGCGGAAGCAGAGGGCTCGTTGACGTGCTTGGAAGAGCAGAGCCGAACGCACTTTCTGAGCGGGGTGACGCGACATCGCTCACGTTTCTCGGCTTGCCATCGCCACTCTGTCGATCGGTATTGGACTGGCCCTGAGAAGAGCTGTTGCTCGTCGATGTTACGGAATGCGGCTGCTGCTCAATCTCTGGGCCATGCTGGCCCGATCGGGACATTGGATCAATGTCTGTCATCTCTGGAGAGGGCAGAGGTGGTGGTGTGGCCGCGTCTCGTCGAAGTTTATCCTTGACGAAAAGCTCTCGGAGGATGTTGGCGCAGTGCTCATAGTAGTCGTCATTGTCTTTGACAAAACTCCAGCCATTCACATCAATGACAAAGCTTTTGCCTGCGGCTCTGAGAAGATCGAAACCACATACTCGCTGACCAAAGGCTGTCGATATTCTGCTTGCCATGCCACGTTCTTCAGCGCTCAGACTTGTGACATAACGTATTTCTTTTCCATGAGTATTGCGCCTCACGATGCCATCAACTACCGGAGACTTTCGGGTCTCAGCATGACAATAGCTTGGTCCGACTGTATACGCTTTTACATCTTCAGCATTGTCCACTTGCATAAAACTCTCATAAACGTAGCTTCCTTCTGGATCAGTGATTGCTCTTGGTACGCTCAGTTCGGGAACATAATCAGAGCTCTTGTTGCCGATTTTGCGGAAAAGCTTCCGAGCACCGCCGCCAGTGCTATTAGCAAAGTAGATGATGATGTTGTGATCCTCGCCGCTGGTCGGTTTTTCTACAAAGGGTTTCTTGAGCAAGGCACCATCGACGCTCAAAGCGTCACCATCGTCGATCAGCTCCACCTTTTCAGGCCGTTTTGTCGTCGCCGAATTGAACGGCTCGAGGGTTATGCCGGAGATATCTCTGATATGCTTTACCATCTCTGGAGTGAGCACTTGTGGTCCACCATCACGATTGACTTCTAGACGCTTCGGAGTTCGGACTTGTATTTTGTCGAGGAGACGGAGGCAGACCCGCCTGTCCCAAAGAACCTTTTGCATGGGAACATCATTTACGCAAAATGGTTTCCTTGCTTTCACGTATGAAATGGCCTTTTCCAGCGGGAAACCATCGGAGTAGAAGGATATCAGATAGTCACTGGTCTCATTTTAGTCAATTTGTGCCAGAATGAACCTTTTTTTTTTCTTTCTTCTTTTCTTTTTCGAGCGGAGGGCCTTGAGAGTGGCAGCTTACCACATTGGCCAGTTCTCAACCTCTGCATACAATACAGCGCGTCAGTAACGGAGCAATTATGCATTTCTTCAAAGTCGAAGGGTTAGACGGCAATGTCATCTGTAACGAATGACGAACCTTCATCGAGTATGACCTTATCGCCGAATACTACAACATCAAAATCCCGATTGGCAATCAGTCGGTTCAAGATATTTCTGCTGGGCTTGCTTCTCGCTTTGATATCCAAAGCACAAATGCCAATGGTGCCCCATGGAGCCCGTTTTGCTAACAACTTGTTAGAATACAGACGATTACGAGATGAAAAATTTTGACTCTGCAAGTATCACAACACCTTCTTCTTTTTCGCGATGCGGACCGCGATCGCTCCCTTGGCTATGAGTGCTGGTCGCAGTGCTGCCACTGCAGCGTCTCTTGGCTCTGCTTCGAGATCGATCAGGCTGTGTGCGCATATTGGCATCGGATCGTTGGTTCCTTCTCATCAAGTCGAGCGGCTGCGAGTGCGGGTCCCTGCTTGGGAGGTTGTGTTGGCTGTTCGCCGCTGGTCCATTGGACGAGGTCGTGACGGTTGCATTGGACAGGTTGGACTCTGGCGCCGTCCCGGCGCTTCCTCCTTTGCTTGACGACATGAGACCGGCTACGGAGCGGAGAGGGGCCCCAGAATCGGACCCGAGGGCAGAAGATGAAGAACTGGGGATGCCTCGTGCCGAGGGGAGCGAGTAGATGGACGTACTGGATAGACGTCGTGCATGAATATCAGACAGGGAGGATTGCGCATGAAAGATGGGATCTGGCAACGAGGTGTCAGTAAGCCCGTCAGGACGGCGTCGTCCCGATTCCGCCAAGAATTGAAGCGGGATGGTGAAGCTTGCAGCTCACCAAAAACTAAGACGTCACTGCCGGTGTCTGACACGGCGGAACGATTTCGGGAATGTTTGGACCGGGGACTTCTTATGGCAACAGTAGAGGACTGAGAAGCTGAAAAAGGGACAGCAGTCAGAGCAGACCATTCAGCGCAGTTTCCAGGCGGGCTCGAATCAAGATGGCGGTTCCGTCGAATTGTGCCGGATGCGCCAATGGATGACGATGAATTGTTGCGTGAATGGGATTGATGGTGGACAGGTCCTGTCACTTTATATTGATGCAGTGACAAAGCTTGTTGTTCCGCAGAAGAGTTGGGGATGTCTGCTTGAAAATGAGGTTGAAATTGGTGTTTGAAGACTATGTTGGTGGTGGGAGACGATTCCGAAGACTCCATTATTTGATGTGGTGGGCTGGATGGGTCTTGGCCTCCGCGCCTGCCAAAAAAAAAAAAAAAAATTGAAGCGAAGAAAAGCTAGTTTGACTCGTATAGCAAGAAGGCCTTGGCCCAGAGTGGCGAGGGCCCCTTTACGCCATTTTGGATGCCGCGGTGGACAAGGACGACGCCGAAGGATGGAAGATGGGCAATGGGAGGAAGTCTAGTGGGAAGTGGAAGTGGAGATTTGGAAAGTGGGAAGCCGCGACGAGAGTTGGTTTTGCGGGCCCCGTAGGTACCTAAATGTACTTCCTTCCTAGGTACTTCCTAAGGTGTAGAGGTACTTCGGGCACTATGTACCAGGTAAGTTGATGCCTCAATTACTCGCTCCATAAGAAAAATTACTCGCAAACTTTTCACAAGACATCCGTGTCAGCGTCGAGTCCGTCTCTGGACTGTGCCAGACCAGGACATGCCGCCAACATGGAGGAGTGGCTGCCGTGCCTTGCGTGCTGAGCTGCTCTGCTGAGCTGTGCATAAGCTGGGAACTGCTCGGTGCGGCGACAAGCCCTGCGGGTGATTCAGTGACTTGGCTCAGCGACACAGCTTCGGGCCCGTCTGGCTGTAAATGACTGTAATAGCCGGATCATCCTGGGACCCAAAACGATTGCCCCTCGAAGCAGCGCTGTGTCTCATCTCGAGCTTCCATGTGCCCATTTTCCCGTCAGAACTGGCTTGGCAGCGCCCTCAAAAACTTCTGGTGGGACGACAACGGCCGGCAGAATTATCGCCCCGTCGCCTCACCGCCTAAATTTTTCCTGCTGCCCGGCTCCAGCAATCTGGAGGTCAGTTGGGAAGAAGAACATCGATTGCTTGTCAGCAACAGACCATTCATTGTGTGTCCGCCGTGGTAGCAAACGATGCCGCACTCCAACCCAGATGGGCCGTTGGCGAAGCGCCAGAAGGTTTCATCAGTAGCAGCTACTACCAGTGATGCCTCAAACTCGTCGCGCATATTCGCTCCGTTCAGAGTACGCCTCTATCGCCTGATACACACCTTGAGCCTCAATTGACTAACTCGGGACATCATTCTAGACTGTTGGACTGGTTTCTTCCACCAGTGTCCCTTTCACCTCCATTCCTCTTGGGAAAACGACGTTTCAAATCACAACTTCTGTGGGAAACGCCCTTCAAACGTATGACTTGCGCCGCGGTCTCAATCTCGTCTTTGTGACCCGACCTCAGACTCCCGCCACCATCACCGCCACGTTCGCCTGGAAAGAAGTCGTGTTTGCAGCATGGGGCAATGGATCCAAGGGAGAGTCTCAAGGGTTTTGGGTTTTCCAGCGAGGCAAGAAAGTGCAACAGCTGGAGCTGCCATCCGATCTCGCGGAACCGATTCACCATGTATTCGTCTTCGGCACCTGGATCGTCGCCGCTGCCGTTACGA
This sequence comes from Aciculosporium take MAFF-241224, assembly GCA_000222935.2. Lineage (NCBI taxonomy): Eukaryota > Fungi > Ascomycota > Sordariomycetes > Hypocreales > Clavicipitaceae > Aciculosporium > Aciculosporium take. The sequence goes on along the minus strand of AFQZ01000202.1, from coordinate 15,208 downwards.
GGATTGAAATCTTCAAGACGGAAACTCTTGACCATTATACTACAATTCAGACCATAGCCGCCCAAAATCGAGGAAACCAAATTACTGGCGGAGTCATTAGCATGCCAACGTTTCTGAACAAGATCTTTGTTGGCCGTAAGGATGGATGGGTGGAGATCTGGAACGTCAGCACCGGCAAGCTGATCTACACCATTCTTCCTCCGAACCCGGACTGTGGTTCTGTCACCTGTTTGCAGCCTGCTACAGCCCTTTCGCTGATGGCCATCGCATACTCCTCCGGCACGCTAGTCATTACCAACGTCCTCACCGACAAGCCCTTACTTGAGCTTGAAGCTGGTCGCGTTGATGCCCCCGTCGACTCAATTTCCTTTAGAACCGATGGCATGGGCGCTGGACACGATGGTAGGAAGGATGGCGTCATGGCCACAGCGGGCCAAGCCACAGGAGATGTTACCTTCTGGGACTTGAATAAAGGCGGTAGGGTCATGGGGGTTCTGCGAAGTGCACATAACCCACCTTCACGTGATGGAAATAACGTTCGAGGAGGAATCAGCAAAGTCGAGTTCTTGGCAGGCCAGCCAGTCGTTGTCTCAAGCGGTCTGGACAATTCGTTGAAAACGTGGATCTTTGACACGACTCCCTTCTCTCCCATTCCTCGGATCCTCCATTCAAGAAGTGGACACGCCGGACCTGTCAACTGTCTCCGTTTCTTACCTACTGACTTTGATGGATCTGAAGCAGGAAACAAATGGCTGCTCAGTGGCGGGCGGGATAGAAGTCTGTGGGGATGGAGTCTGCGACGCGACGGCCAAAGCACCGAATTGAGTCAAGGACATTTACGTAGGAAGGCCAAGAAGGTTGGCATCTTGTCATCCAATGCTCTGGCTCATGGACCCACAACGTTGCTCGAGGATCTCAAGGCCCCCGAGATCACAAGCATCGCCATGTCACTGAACCGAGACGGCGGCATCGGCGCGGTGCCAGGAAAACAACCCATTTGGCAGAAGGGTCACAGCCAAAGCAAGACCAAGGTGGATGCCGAAATCAGTGGCATGACCGGATGGGAGAGCGTTGTGACTGCGCACAAGGGTGATGCTCATGCCCGTACCTGGTTTTGGGGTCGAAAGCGTGCGGGACGATGGGCTTTTCCGACTGGAGACGGTACCAATGTGTCAAGTGTGGCCATGAGCCCATGTGGAACATTTGCGGTCGTGGGTTCCGAAGGCGGAGGAATTGACATGTTCAATCTGCAATCAGGTCTCCATCGGCAACGGTTCCCATCGAGATTGACACCCTCGCAAGCTCGACAAGTGCGGCTTCAGCAGCTCAGACAGGCTGATGATGTTGCTCAGCTTCAAGTCAGCAACGGCCAGAAGTTCCTGCCAGGAACTGGTAGACATACAAAGGCAGTGACGGGCTTGGTTGTTGACGCCATGGACAAAACCGTAGTCTCTTGCTCGGCAGATGGCAAGATCAAGTTTTGGGATTTCCTCAGCGGGACGCTCCTTGAGGAACTCGACTGGGCACCCACGACATATCCTACAGCGTGCAGATACCACGCAGCCAATAATCTGCTGGCATTTGCATGCGATGACTTGTCCATACGGATCGTCGACCTGGAGACGAAGAAGACGATCCGTGAATTCTGGGGGCCGCAAGGCTCCATAAATGACCTCTGCTTCTCGCACGACGGACGATGGGTCATTGCCGCGTCCAAGGACGGCGTTCTTCGGGTGTGGGATCTTCCGACTAGTCATCTCATAGATGCTATCCGCCTAGAAAAGCCGTGTACCGCACTTGACATGTCTACGACGGGCGAGCATCTAGCGGCGACAATAGAGGGCGAGCCAGGCGTTGCCCTGTGGACCAACAAGTCTCTGTTCAAGCACGTGCCCACCAGACAGATTTCGGAGAAGGAGATTGGGCAAGTGTGTGTGCCAACGGTTTCTGGAGAAGGGAACCAGGGCCTGCTGGAAGGCGCGTATGAGGATGATGGTGAAGAAGTCGACGATGATACGATTGCTCCCACCGTGGATCAACTTAGCTCAAGCCTGACAACACTGAGTTTGGTGCCAAGAAGTCGATGGCAGACGTTGCTGCATCTGGATTTGATCAAGGAGAGGAACAAGCCAACGGAAGCACCAAAGCTCCCGGAAAAGGCTCCATTCTTTCTCCCTTCGACGCCGGGTGCCAAATTGCCTGGCCAAGAAGCCGTTGGTGTCAGCAAAGAGGATGACTCTAAATGGAGAATCACGAAACTCGACAAGGCTCGTCTTGCGGAACAGTTTTCGTCCAAGCTGCGTCAAGGGGCGGATACTGGCAACTGTACGTCACCTCGTCTCCCTAGCTTTCTCACGCAGATGCATCCTTTTCTTGTTTTTTTGCTCTTCTTTGTTTGGTATACAAGGCTAACATGCAGACACAGATGGCGGGTTCATTGAACATCTCAAGTCCTTATCCCCGTCGAGTGCTGACCTGGAGCTTCGTTCGCTATCCACGGGCGACGGAGATGGGCAATCGAACGAACTGCTCCATTTTATTCTCGCCTTGACCGCGCAGCTGCGCGCCCGAAGGGACTATGAATTAACACAGGCATGGATGACGGTGTTTCTACGTCTGCATTTTGACATTGTAATGGAGAACGAGATGTTACTAGGCGCACTGGAGCAATGGAAGGCCCGGCAAGAACAGGAGTGCAATCGGTTGGACAATCTGGTGGGCTATTGTAGCGGCGTGGTCAGTTTTCTAAGGAGCCCTCGTACATGAGTAGTAGCATGTTCGGACATGTCGTACGAGATTCAGACGATAGATGATGCCAGTTACCGCGAAACAGCACCATGCTGGAGAGGATGAATGTCATTATGAATGCTGCGAAATTGTGTGGCGTCCCCGAGTTACGTCTGTTCAATCCATCCATGTTCCGTCTCGTGGGGTCCCGCTTTGCAGCTGTCGCAAGCCATGGCGGGGCAGCCAGTCATGTAGCGTCAATCTGTGCTTGCCGTCCTTTTTATTTATTTATTTATTTATTATTGAATTGTATGAAATTTTTTTTTTCTCCCTCTCTCTCGGTCCGGCCTGGATCACGCTACCCCCCCCCCCCCCCCCCGACAGCTCAATACATCGATCCGCAACAATGGGCAAGAAAAGCTTCAGGGTGAGTTGCCCAAGCCTCCATTACCGGCTCAATGTCTTCCAGATGTGCTAACTTTCATTCTTTGAATCCGCAGGGCAAGGGCCGACGTGGCGGCGGCGGCGGCGGCGGCCGACGTGGCAATTCGTCGACGGCCAACGGCGGCGGCTGGCGTGATTATGCTCCCTTTGACAAGAACAACGAGAAGCTCGAAAACTACTACGACACGTTGCTCCAGTTCACCGACGAGGAAAAGCAGCTGTACTGGGAGTACTTGAGACGGGAGCTGCCAAACAGCTTTCGATTCACCGGTTCGCGAGGGTGCGTCTCATGATGGCCCTTTCCGCTGCTGTTCTGCTTGCGCTTGCGTTCGCCTGCCCGCTAATGTCAAATTTTCTTGTCCAGCCATGCGCTGTCGGTCAAGCGACTCCTCCAGACGCGTTACATCCCCGAAATAACCAAAATCGAGCACCAAGATGGGCGACCTGTGGAAGCGCCCAAGCCGGTGCCCTGGTACCCAGACGAGCTCGCGTGGTGGATGACGACGCCCAAGAACGTTGTGCGCAAGTTTCCCCCCTTTGCCGCTTTCCAGAAATTTCTCGTCTCCGAGACGACGGTTGGCAACATCAGCCGGCAAGAGGTGGTGAGCATGATCCCGCCTTGCTTGATGGATGTGCGGCCCGGGATGGTGGTGCTGGACATGTGCGCCGCCCCAGGGAGCAAGTCGGCGCAGCTCCTCGAGATGATTCACCAGGGCGAGGAGGCCCGCATGCGCAAGGTGCTCCGCCAGCATGCCCAGGAAGATGGGCTGGAGCTCGGAGACGAGACCCAGGACGAGATCGAGGCCGATCTGGAGGCCGACCCGTCCGACGATGGGCGCGCCACCGGTCTCCTGATCGCAAACGACTCGGACTACAAGCGCGGACACATGCTCGTGCACCAGCTCAAGCGTCTGTCGTCGCCGAACCTGATTGTCACCAATCACGATGCCACGCAGTTCCCGTCTCTCAAGCTTCCGTCGACGGATGCCGGCGCGAAGCCAACCTATCTCAAGTTTGACCGCATCCTGGCCGACGTCCCCTGCTCGGGAGACGGCACGCTGCGCAAGAACGCCAACCTCTGGAAGGACTGGCAGCCGGGCAACGCTCTTGGCCTGCACCCGACGCAGGTGCGGATCCTCGTCCGGGCTCTGCAGCTGCTCAAGGTCGGCGGCAGAGTCGTCTACTCGACGTGCAGCATGAATCCGGTCGAGAACGAGTCGGTGGTTGCGTCAGCCATTGAACGATGCGGCGGCACGGGCAACGTCGAGATTGTCGACTGCAGCGACCAGCTGCCCAGCTTGGTCCGACGGCCCGGCATGCGAACGTGGAAGATTATGGACAAGACGCACCGCATCTGGAACACATGGGATGAGGTCGAGGCGTTTACGCGAGAGGAGAATTCCGGCACGACGCCCGGCCGTCTCTGCCAGACCATGTTCCCGCGGGCCCAAGGCAGTGACTGCCACCATCTCCCCCTGGAGCGCTGCATGCGCGTCTATCCGCACCTGCAGGACACGGGCGGCTTCTTCATCGCCGTGCTGCAGAAGAAGACGGACTTCAAGGCCCGGAACGAGAACGGGCCCAAGACGGCGGCGGCGGGCGCCAATGCAGCCGCGACGGCGGCATCCACTCCCACCGAGAGGGCGCTCAAAGAGGCGGCCTCGGAAGGGAACAAGCGCCCTCTGGAGGACGTCGTCGACGACGCCGACGCCGACGAAGATGATGTTGACGCCGGCGCCGAGCACCAGGCGCACAAGAAGGCCAAGACGGAAGCTGCTGCCCCCGAAGCTGCTGCTCCCGAAATGCCCGCAACCATCACCGCTCCTCCTCCCGCCCCGACCGCCGCCGACCCCGTAAACAAAGGCACCAAACCCGGCAAGCGATCCGCCGGCCCCCCCGAAGAACCCTTCAAGTACCTCGACCCGTCGCACCCCGTCCTCGTCACCATCGCCCACTTCTACCACCTCTCGCCCCGCTTCCCCCCCACGCGCTACCTCGTCCGCAACGAGCTCGGCGAGCCCGTCAAGGCCATCTACTACACCTCCTCCCTCACCCGCGCCCTCCTCACCGAGAACCAAGGCCGCGGCGTGCGCTTCGTCCACGCCGGCGTCCGCATGTACATGAAGCAGGACGCGCCCTCCCCCGACGTCTGCCGCTGGCGCATCCAAGCCGAGGGCATGCCCATCGTGCAGGGCCACGTCGGCGCCCCGCGCGTCGTCCACCTGCGCAGCAGGGAGACCCTCCGCCGGCTCCTCATCGACATGTTCCCCCGCATCTCGGGCGACGACTGGCGCCGCTTCGACGAGATTGGCGAGCGCGTCCGCGACATCCCCATGGGGTGCTGCGTCTTGCGCGTCGAGCCGCCCCCGGGGCGGGATCCCGACTTTGCCGAGCCGACGGCTTTGCCCCTCTGGAAGAGCATCCATTCGCTCAATCTGATGCTTCCCAAGGAGGATCGCGCGGCGATGCTCCTCCGTGTGTTTAACGACACGACGCCGTTGGTGAACAATACGCTTGGGAAGCAGAACAAGGTTGAGAAGGGGGGCGAGCAGCAGCAGCAGCAGGCGGCTCAGGAGGAACACCAGAAGGACTCTGCCGAGGACGGGGCCGACGCCGAGATGGAGGCTGTGCATGTCGAGGACTTGCCATCCCCCGACGAGGCCTAGTGTGGTCCTGTTGTGAGCCGTGTGTCCGTGTATTGAAATTTGTCGAAAAAAAACATGTCCGGTGAGGTCAGGTCAGGTTAGGTTATACGTTGGGAGGCACATGTCCGCACCATTATGAACAGTGGGTTTGAAATACCATCATCTACCAAGTGAACATGTACATCTATGCGAACAGTGGACCACGACTGCATGCATGTATGGTCTCTCTCTCTCTCTCTCTTCTTTTTTTTTTTTTTTTTTTTTTTTTTTTTTTTTTTCCCACCAAACGCATTGGGCCAAGAGATGATGAGACATAAAAAGTGCCAAGTTGATAATAATTAATAGGATAGATTCCAAGGATACATTCACACAGGATGCGGCATCCACAATGCCGCAAAAGCCAGTTTTTATTCCAAAACATGTATTCTACAAAGGGGGAAGGAGAGAAGACAGTGCACATCATGCCCCCGCCTCCCTTTCACTCATCCAACAATCCCACCGTCCAATGCACAATCCTATCAACGCCCTGGCCGTGTATGGCACTCACAGGAATAGCCGCGCATGCCCGTGTCCACGCGCCGTCGACGCCGCTCGGATGCCTCACCTCGCCATTCGTGATGCCGTCCAGGTACGTCTTCAATTCCTCAAACTGGGCCTGCGTCTCGGGCAAATCCGCCTTGGTGGCCACCACGAACCATGGCTTGCCTGCAATGTGCAAGCCGGCCCGGGGAACACCTTCTGCCAAGGCAGCGGGACCAGCGTGCTCGGCGGTGTTGGTGAGGTCGATAGGGCCGGCGCCGAGAGCAGGCGCATCGCTGACAGATGACGCCCATTCGATACGAGACTCGACCTCGCGGTCGCCGTCTTCTTCGTCGCGCATTTGTGCGTAGAGACCGACTTCGCGCCAGAGGGCGTTGAGGGCGGCCACGGCCTTGCCAGCGGATAAGTCGATGACAAAGGCTAGCACGCCGGCGCGCTCGACGTGACGGAGAAAAGCGATGCCGAGGCCGCGGTCAAGATGGGCGCCTTCAATGAGACCAGGGATGTCGGCAATGGTAAATCTGGTTCTGGCCTCGGCTTGAGATTCCGAGGAGGAGTCAAAGGCGCTCGTGGCGGTTGAGGAGTTGGGTTTACGGTTGGTTTGGGGAACGGCAGGCCGGCCAGTGTATTTATCTAGCACGACCGTGCCGATGTTTGGCTGCAGCGTCGTGAATGCCCAGTGGCCTACTCTGGTGCGGCTGTTCGTCAAGGCACGTAGCAAAGTGCTCTTGCCGGCGTTCGGGAGCCCGACGAGGCCCACGTCGGCGAGAAGCTTCAGCTCGAGAGTGACTTTGAGGGACACGGCGTCTTCGCCCTTTGTGGCATACATTGGTTTGGTATGTTCGCGTGAGGTGAAATGAGGGTTGCCCAGCCCGCCGATACCGCCCACGGCGAGGAGGATCGGACGCGGACTCGGCCGAGAAAGGTCGAGAAGGATTGGTGATGGCGGCTGTTGAAGAAGGGGATGGCGTCGGGGCAGACGTGGAAACGATGTGCTCTTCATCTCCGACTTGGACATTGCCGGGTACAGGAGCCATTTTTGCCGCGACGGGTCGTCTCGTCCTAGCTCTGCATCGTCATCCTGTTCCTGGCGAGCGAGCCTCGGTCGGCCACGTCTGTCCATGAATTCCTCCTCATTCTCTTGCTCCTCGACCGGGTTGGGCCGCCTTTGCTCGTCGCGCAACAATTCATCTTTGCGCTTCTGCTTTTGCAATGCTCTATAGGCTCTGATGTTCATTGCTTCTTCGGCTGCAGGGTCCTGCCTCTCCAGCTCCCGCACAATGGTGCCGACAGGTACGGTGATGATGACATCTTGGCCACGAGCGCCGCCCTTTGCGCTTCCTTGGCCGTGCTTGCCGCGACCGGCGCGGATGACTCGTCGCCTGGCCAGCTTGTGTAGTGATGTCTCGCCATGGGCGGCTTGAATATACACGTTTCCCCCTGCACCACCGTCACCGCCATTGGGCGGCCCATCTGGAAGGAAAGCTTCTCGCAAAAATGACACGCAGCCATTGCCGCCCCGGCCGGCGTAAAGGGTGAGGTCGGTTTTGTCTTCAAAGGTGGAAAGAGCGTAGTCGTCGGGCCGGGGATTTAAGCGGGATTCTGGAAGGTCATTGAAGGCGTGCTTGGTGACGCTGAAGGAGCATCTTGAATGTGCTGTGACGATGACGGCCACTCGAGAAATTCGTGGGCGGCTTGCCACTGATCGCAGCACTGGCATGGAGCTTAGATCAGCTCAGGAGGGCTGGAAGACTGTTTATCAATGTCGGTGACGACAAGAACGGAATCGCCCAAGTCTTTCGATTCGGCAGTCGTCGCGCAGGTACTCGTCATGACGAGTCATGGTTTGTTTTGACTGCAAGAAAAGCTCCATGTACATACTCGGAAGAGACCCAGTTATTTTCCTGGCTGGGCGTCGGCGGCTCTCGGTGGTCCGTCATCGAGACGACAGAAACAAGTCGAGTGGAACTGGACCCTGGCGGTTAAAGCTACCTTGTCTGGTCAACGAACGTCTTTGGCCGCACCTGTCATGCCAACGAATGATGCAGATGCTACGCCTCCGTCTTTGCCGCCCTTTCGGGTCGCATCGTCTCCTGGTCGACCGGGGCCAGTGGGCGGACACGTGCTTCGCTCGCAGACGGCTGGGCTCTTGTTGTGACCATCAAGTCGGGCTTTGAAAAGATGAACCCGCACCAGCCGGCACATCATGTTGGGCATGGAAGCTGCAGCTGGCTAGAGCAGAGCGCAAGAGCAGAGCGCAAGAGCAGAGAGACAAGAGCAGCCAAAGCAGAGAGGGGCAATCCGCAGGACAGGACGCCATGTGAGAATGAGAAGGCGGTGGAAGGGCAGCGAGGGACGGAGGGAGATGCAGAGAGAGAGAGAGACGTGGCACCACCAATGTCACCCAGACCACAGACGGCAGGAGCCACTGAACCCATGTCGTAGTAGGGCAACTGCGACGTTGGTCGGCCGCCTTTTTCTGTACTTTTTCTGTACGTTTTCTGTACCTTTTCTGTACTTTTGATGTGTCGCTGCACTTCCCCACGTGCGTGCGTGTTTTCACGCGACAAGGTTAGGTAGGTACCTGGTATCTAGCAGGTGTTGCCTTGGGTACCTACCTACCTCCTGTCAGGTTCGCCTGCTATTGACCGGCACGGTACGCGACTTGCCGCCGACGCAAACCGTCCTTACCGTCCTTCCCGCCCTCCATCTCGAGTCTCTCTCGAGTCTCTTCTCGAGCCTCGCGAGCCTCGCCGTCTGTTGTGGCCCCAAGCAACCAAGCAAAGACCCAAGGTGCAGGAGTCTAGCCACTGGGACGCCGTTCTGATTTTCCGCCATCTGACTGCTTCTCTGAATGTTCGAGCCATTTCGCCCGAGGTCACACCCGACTCCGTGTGCGCTTGACGTCCATCCACCCTTACCACATGAAGTGCGTACTTGGGGTTTGGGGTAAGTTTTGCTTCTGGTTTCTGTCTTGTTCCTCCCTCTCGGAAGAGGCAATCCTGCACATCGAATTTTCCTCTCAGGACGTCAACAATCGCCCTCGCCTCCCCTCCTTTGGCGGGCAAACTTCCGCTCCAGGCTTTTTCGGTTCCCATCTTTGGCTTCCCATCTTTGGCTTCCCATCTTTGGCTTCCCATCTTTGGCTCCCCATCTTTGGGTTCCCATCTTTGGGTTCCCATCTTTGGGTTCCCATCTTTGGGTTTTCCCATCTTTGCTGCAGCCAGGCTTATCGCTGCAGCCAGGTTTACAACAACACGTACAAAGCTCCGGGTGGACGTTTGGCATGCTTCGTGACACCTTGGAGAGCCATCCACGCGTGCTGTTCACCAGGCTTTCGCCATGTGCCTGAGACGAGCTTGAATCACTGCCCATCAAGACGCCCGAAGCCGCCCTTAATACTAATACTACTATGGAATCCAGAGCTCTGACGGCCAAAGCCCCCAAGGGCTATATCACCATGGACCCCAACTGTGCCATCTGCAATGCCCCGGCAAACCTGGCTTGTGAGTGCGAAGCTAGAGGCCTGGAGATGGCCATTCGACAGGCCGAAGATCATATGATGCGATCTGTCTACCATGATATAAGGTGAACCGTCCTGATAATCCCTCAACATAACGTCGAGGCCATCCTCTAGTCCCCGGCGGCGAGGTCGCAAGTTTTGGGGGTTTCATTCGCTGACATGGTCGAAAACAGAACGTGGGTTCGGGGACACGCCCAGGACTACGTCTTGGAATATTTTCGCTTGCTGGCCGAGAGGCGGAAAAACGCTCACACGACTCATCTGGACCAAATCACTGCTCATGCCTTTTATCACTACAACGCCCCTCCACACCCCAACCAAATAGCCGACGCCCAGGCCGCCCTCAAAAGAGGCATCGACGAAGACTGGCAAGCCAGCGTGCAGCGCTACCCCGAGGTTCTCGAGTATTTTTTTAGTCTCGTTGAAATGACTCTGCCGGGCGATCACGAACCTGTGGTCAAAGATCCACCCTTGAGTGCCTTGAACGGACAACGGAAAGCACATCGGCGAAGTATCGACGGCAGCGCCAGTGGTAGCGGCAGTGGCAGTCAACGACGAGCGCACCCAGCTCTTGCCCCTGCACCGTTCCCGTCGCAGATGCCATATTCTGCTGGTCGAGAACCGACGGCAGACCGGCGTGCCTCGGTACCATCAGGACGCCGACCAGCCACCTCACGGCTGCCACCACGACCAGCGCCTTACTATCCGACATATACTTGATGGAATAGCAACTGGCCTTTTTTTTTTTTTTTTTTTTTGGTTTCGTCTCAAAGCAGGACAAGAATCACGTCGTCATGTTTCCAAGAGCAAGTGGTGCATACTTGTCAGACGCGATGACGAACACGACATGATTGATGAAAAGAACGCACAGCCTTCACGACGGGGTATTTACGTACGGCAGCATCTGCCCATTTATTTGGTCATCTCGAGCATCTGCATCGGCGGCGCGGAAGACAAGCACGGCATGGCTAGTGCCTCGAGTCCGTTCAATGACCACTCGGCTCCACATCGATTCCAAACCGCCGGATTGGACATTGGATTAGAAAACATGTATGAAATCAAGTTTGCATTACTTAATATGGGAGCATGGTGTGTGCCTTGCACGGGAAAAAGAAGGGAAGCATGGGTAAAGTGGTATTTTGTCATTCAGGTGCAAACGAAGTCATGTTCCAGAGTAGGCAACCGCGGCGCCGAGGCCATAGACTGGTAGATTTGAGGAGTACATGGTGTAAAACAACGGAGGCGGGGTTCTCATGAAATAAGTGCAGTTATGGATGTGTGTATTAATATCCCGCCTCGGATGCCCCATTCGTCTCCCCTCGATCAACATACATGCACTGTACTGTGGCCATGTATATTCTCCAGCCCATCTCGGGGCGTTTTTTCGAGGTACAAGGTGCTACATGGCCCGAGTGAATGGTTGACAATGACCTAGACGCGACGATTGGTGCGCGAGAGTTCCCACAGCATACAATAATATGATTATGCTTGAAACAAAGACAATACAGTTGAATTGGAGCATAAAAAGAAGAGTCTCTCACCCGCCACTTTTCCTCGCCGAAATTGCCCCAAGCCTAATTCTGAAGTAGGCTAGCAACATAGAAAACGAGACACAAACTCGTACAGAGCGGGCGCCAGATCATGACAGACAAAGGAGAAGGAAGAAGACCCGCTCGACAACCGATTTCTCGCACTGCTTTCGAACCATGTATTTGCCTTGGCTGGCTACCTATCCCGTTATCCATATTGTCATGTAGGTCTTTTTTTTTTGGCCCCTTTGTTACTCCGAATTAGGGAGAGAAGAGGAGAAGCACGCCCAGGTAGGTAATGATGTTGGTGTACTTTTGCTCCTTCTTTGGAAACAACAGAAAATATGAAAAAGAAAGAGAAATAGAAAAAAAAAAAAAAAAAAAAAAAACAAGAAGGAGAAGTCAAGAAAACGAAGAGGAGTTTTGCGGTGGAGGGGGCTTTTTTTCCATGGTTTGAAGCTCGAGGTGACGGTTTGCTAGGTGTAGGTGTCTCTTTGGAAAGGTGGGCTTCGATTCGAGAAAGGTGGTGGTTTTCGAAGCGGCGTGGAGATGTGGAGGGGGGGAGGAGAAAAAAAAAAAAAAAACTGCTGGGAATTTATGCTTCGCTTTGTTTTGTTCATATTTCTGGAGGGGGAGGGAGGGGAGACGAACAACTGGGGCGGTGTCGCGCAGCGGGATAGGAGGTGGGGTGTTTTATGATTCCTGCTTGTCGGCGAGGGAGGCGTCCTTGACAGCCTCGGTGACGTCGGCCACTTTGTCGTGGGTGGTGCCGTTGGTGCCGTTTGTTTCGGCCCTTTCAAGCTCCTTCTTTGCTTTCTCAATGTTCTACGCATGCTTGTTAGTCATCTTGTGTGGGTTTTTTTTTGGGGGGGGGGGGGGAAAGAGGGGTTGTTTAGGGGGTTGGGTCGAGAGGAAAAGCAAAGGACGCACGCGCTGGGTCTGAGCCTCTTGGTCATTCTTCCAAAAGTCGAGCTTGGCCTTGACCTTTTCGATGACGGCAGGGACATGGGCGCCGCTCATGGGGGGGTCGATACCAATAAAGGCGCAATCCTGGACCACGGCGGGAGGGCAGCTGAAGAACTTGGGGGGTGAGGCACCGGCGGCGGGGCTCTTCTTGGCCTTCTTGCCCTTCTTCACGGCGGGGGCGTACTCCTCATCCCGGTCCTCCTTGCGGACAAGCTTGGTGCCCGTGAGGGCAGCGTCGTCGACGGTGCGCCTGGCCTGGGCGCCGAGGCCAGTGTCGGCCACGAGGGGGCCCTTGTCGATCCTGTGTGTGGGGTCGAGGAACTGGAGGAGGCTGTTGGCGCGGCGCATGTCCTCAAAGTAGGCCGGGTCGCTGGCCTCGGCAAGCTTCTTCTCGGCCTCGGCCTTCTTCTTCTCCTGGACGTAGGCCTCTTGCTCGGCCTGGCGCCGGGCCCGGGCCTTTTCCCTGGCCTCGCGCTCAAAGGCCTGGAAGGCCTTCTTCTGGCCGTAGTAGTCGTCCTTGAGCTTGCGGATGGCGGTGAACTTGTCCTGCTGCTCGGCCTGCAGCCTGGAGCGCTCGTCACGAAGGTCCGAGATGCCCTTGAAGGCCTCGTCCTGCTCGGCCTTGATGGCATCGAGCTCGGCCTGGATCTTGTTGTACTTTTCGGACAGGGCCTTTTGCTCGGGGTCCTCCATGGAGTCCTTGACCTCCTTGATCCTGGCGCGGAGGTCGTCAATCTGCTTTTGCGCGTCGTCAAACTGGCCAAAGTTCTTGCGGATCTTGCGCAGGCTGGACATGTCAGACAGGGCCTTCTTCTCGTCCACAAGCTTCATGGAACCCGAGTTGACCTGGGCGTCGAGCTGGGCAATCTGGCGGTCCACGTCCTCGACACTCTTGAAGGACACCTTGGCCTTGGCATTCTTCTGCTCGGCCACGCGGCTGCGGAGCTGCTCATCGAGACGCCTAATCTGGTCGAGCTTTCCGGTACGGGCGTTCTTGCTACCGGCCTGCTTCTGACGGATCTCATTGGCCTGAGCGATGAGTTCCTGGCGTCTCTTCTGGGCACCGCTGGGCTGGTCCTTGTTCTTGCTGGGCATGGCGGTCTCGATCTTGGCCTTGATGGCGTTCTGCATCGGGCGAAAGGATGTGCTTAGGTCAGTCACGGGTGGTCATTTGCAGACATGGCTTGTTTCATGTGGAACAGGCTCAATGAGAGTACGGGAGACGTCTTGGGCTGCTTCTCATTCTCTGCTCCCCGTGTCTCTTGCATTGGACGTCTTGCCCAATGTCCATCCATCACAAAAGAACCAGTCACTGACTGGATGACGGGTTTTAAAAAAAAAAAAAAAAAAACCAACAACAACAACAACAACAACAATGGACCAGGTTTTAAAACGTACCAATCGATCCATAGAAGCCCGGTGTTCCTTCTCGGCCTTGGCGAGAGCCCCATTGAAGGCCTTCTCATCGGGACGAGTAGGTCGGGCATTCGGCACGTCAGCCACGTTGGCCTTGGCGGGTGCAGCCGTCCCAGCCATTGGTGCTTGCCGAAAAAGGAGGTTGCCGGAAGAGATACCGAGCGAAGAGGCCGATGTGAGCAGCGTCGAGGGAGGGACTCCTCGCAATCAACGGACGGCGGAGGCGGGCGTGGTATAGGTATAGGCAGGAGAGCGGGACAAGACGCGGGAGAGGGGGAGGTGGAGGTGGCGAAGAGGACAAAAATCGCAAAAAAAAAAAATAAAAATAAAAATTTATGTGGCTGGTCTCTCTGGTGCTGGTGGGCTTGAATTTCTTGGGAGACCCCGTCGCCCCGATTGCCGCGTACCGCCCGGCACCCAGGTACCTGAGAGAACAGACGTGCGCGGGGCCTGGGATTCGAGACCATCATAAGCTCTTATACGATCATCTTGGACGATTCATCATCATTCTAAGCTGTTTTACAATAGCTCATAAGCCGGCAATCGTCTCCAACCACATCACCCTAAGCAGGCGTGGCGCGCGATGGGCAGGTCCTAAGCAGGCACCTCTGTCTTTCATGTGCCAGCCCGAGTGCATCTACGACGTCACATGACTCCGTGTCAGAAAATTCGGACCATTCACGTTGCCGGCCCCACCAGCGCAGAACCAAACTAGGAAAAAAAGGGCAGCAAACAATCTTCCCTGCCAACGTTTGACCTCGAGCCAGATTCGAATTTTTTTTTGATTTTTTTTTTCTCTTTGCGCCCGGCTCTCGTCGCCGACAACCACCTCTGCTCGACATCGTCACCCTGCGGCATCGCGAACCACACCGGAGAGTGCGCCCCTCGCCGCGATGGAGGACTTGCCCAACGACGCCAAGTCCAAGGAGGTGGTGAGGCTCTGGCGAGCGTGGAGGACGATTCACGAAATGGTCGCGGACAGGGTATGTGCAGCATGCGCCGGGGACGGACAGCAGACAGGCAGGCGGGCGGGCGGGACGCTTCATCGAGGAGCGCGCCCAGAAAATAGCGATTCGAAAACTAACTTGTATGCAAATGGCAGGAGTACGAATTGGCAGAAGAAGAGGTCAGCATTTCGCTCGACCGGTTCCGAGACGAATACTGCAACCCGGATGGGTCCGTAATGTACGTGTGCTCTTTACCTCTTGATTTCAATGAAGAAAGATGAAAGAAAGAAAGAAANANANAGAGAGAGAGAGAGAGAGAGAGAGAGAGAGAGAGAGAGAGAGAGAGAGAGAGAGAGAGAGAGAGAGAGAGAGAGAGAGAGAGAGAGAGAGAGAGAGAGAGAGAGAGAGAGAGAGAGAGAGAGAGAGAGAGAGAGAGAGAGAGAGAGAGAGAGAGAGAGAGAGAGAGAGAGA
>AFQZ01000203.1:0-62586 GCA_000222935.2 Aciculosporium take MAFF-241224 | reverse complement strand
ATACACAGAGAATAAAGAAAAGTGGGGATATACCCACTATAGGTTACTAGCCTAATTAGGCATAGTAAACATAGAAAAGAATAGAATGGAAAGGAAAGGAAGTGGTTGATTTCTAATCAACCCACTAAGACCCACCAGAGCATACGTCATCCTGCTTCCAAGGAATTCCACACAATTCTACAGGGCGTATCTCCCTGGTTTCTTCCCATCTAGGGTACATTTGGATACCATTAGAATCCTCTGGAAAGGGGCTTCCTAATGTACCTAAATATGCTTATATAAGCACCCTAGATCTCCAGTAATCCGGAAGGTTAGTTGATAACCTTTAAGAGGCCAGGTAATCTAGCCTTGCCTGTAAGCTTTAGTGGTAAAATGCACTATAAAGCTTAACAACTTTAAATATTATTACTAACTAACTTAATAAACTAAAAATTCTAATAATAATATATACTAACTCTTTCTTATTATATAAGTATATTATTAAGCTAAGGATAATAAAAGAAAAAAGGCTAATAATTAATATTATAGCTTTAAGGCAGTTATATAAGAGGAGGAAAGTAGCTAAGATATGCTAGATTAATGGTAATAATAATCCTATAAATATAATAACTAAAGCTTTATTAAATAAAGCTCTTAAGACCTTTATAACAAAGAATAAAGCCTAAATCTATATAAAAGGATAGGTTAAAAGACCTGTTATAAGAGTTGCTATAAGAGCCGCTGCCAGAGCCGCTGAAGATTAAGAAAGTTCTAATTCCTTACTAAATTTAATAGCAAATTAAGCGCCTAATAAAGAGTTTAAATTCGATAAATTTGAACGCAATTATAAGCGCTAAATTTGATAGGATTGAACGCGGGAATTGCACTCTTTAGCCCCCCCCCCCCTTATAATAAAAGTCATTTATTTAAAGGATGTTTTTTGCTTTATTACTTGTTTATTAATATTTGATTATTAAGGCATTTATATGCATTTTTTAGAGTGATTTCTCTTTTTTAATAAAGAAGAGAATTTGTAAGTATTAAAATCGCTTATATAGAGAATAGAAGGGATATGCCGTATTAACTAGGAATTATAAGTTATATACAGAATACATACACCCTAATTAGCTGGATTACAGGTTATATGACCTGGGGCTGTACTATGGCTATAACACTATACATTCACATTATAGCCTTCTTCTCTTCCCTCTTAAATAGATAGAATTAATTATTAAACCCCCCCCTTACATTTGTGCTGCAGCATATCTATAACCTGCGCGTTACCAACACTAACTATATTCTACTATAATAACATATATAGGGTAAATGTATAGGAGACCATATAACGCTTTGCTCTGACCCTTAAATGGCAAGAAGGGGGCTATATAATGGATTTAAGCTTAAAGCTTAGATTTATATAGCTAAAGAGCAAATAGCTTTATATAAGTAATATATAAGTAGCTTAAGCTTTAGTTATATATATAACTATAAAGGCAGGGATACTAGAATTAAATAAATCTTTTTTTTTCTTTTTCTTTATAAATATTATTCTTATTTAAGTTACTAGCTCTATAGTAGCATTCTAGCGAGACTATAACAATTATATTTAATTTAACTGCAAATAAATCTATAAATATATTTAACTTTATTAGCTTAACTATTAAAAAGCTTTATTTAAATTATTCTAGCCTAACTATAAAAGGACTTTAATATCTTAAATAACTATAGTTATTTTATTTAATTTAACTATAAAAGAATTAATTTATTTAACCTAACCTTAGAAGGGTATTTTTATTAACTTAACTATAAAAGAGTATCTTTTTTATAATAACTATAGCTATTATATATATATAATTTAAGGTTTAACTACAAAAGAATTACTTGTAGGTATAATAATTAATTTTAGCTATATTAAAAGGTTAGTTAAAAATACAACAAATTAAGCATAAAAAGAGTCCTAGTCTTATTACTATAAAATAGTACTTAATAGTTAAGGGTCAATATTAGTATATTAGGTTGTTATTATTGTTAAGCTAATTTATCTATTAACCCTCTGATTTATTCGGTATTTCAACCCATCTTTCCACGTGACTCATTTCTCCACTCAACAGGTCTCAATCCTTCCCTTAGCAAGGTGCCAATGGCTTGGCTGCCATGCTAGCGGCTGCGAACCGCTTACACCAGATGACATTGCAGAGATAGTTGTCTTCGCGGCAACCCGGCGAGAGAATGTCGTCGTTGCAGATACATTGGTATATCCCAATCATCAGGTACGTGAATCATCATGCTTTTCAATAGGTGCAAATGCGTGAAACTAATGACCTGTTTCGTTGTGAAAAGGCTTCGGCCCTCATCATGCACAGGCGAAGTAACTGAATGTCGCATTGGACAGCCAGTTTAGTTAAGTTAGTCTAATCATGGCGTTTGGATGGGGATTAAGCGATGCGTGTCGTCTGACACAGTGTAATAGGGGGTATAACTAATGCATAAATTATTGGAATCCTCGATTAATGAGCAGGGCTCTGCTGTAAATTAATATCAAAACCCGATGTTCTCTAAACTATCCAATCAGTGAAGTGTATAGGTTTAATAAGTGATGTACGAGACTTTCTCTTGCCCCAAACCCAAGATATCGGAGGCAATAACCAGCCAAGACCAGAGCCCGAGGCCTTCTAGAATCGAATTTCTCTGCCAGCGTTCCGTTAAGAATCCATTCTAGGTTGAATGGGATCCTTGCTACCACTTGTGGTAGCACCGCCGGGTAACTAAAACTTGTCAAGCTAGCTTGACATAGCCAGTCAGGTCAGACTATCACGGCTAAAAGCCAGAGTGTTATATTCAGGGGCAAAGAGATCGTGAATATCTCAAATCCTTTTGATCAAAACGCTCCACCAAGAAGCAAACGATCACGAGTGTATTGACTTATCACAAACACAAACCCACCAGTAATGCGGAGACGGCTCGTCGGGAAACAAACACGGCTGTAAACGCAGATCCTATACGTTAAACCAGAATACACTTGTATACAGAGAATTAATGGAAACCGTAGTAGTGCCGATTAGTCTCCAGTATGCTGGAACAATGGCGAGATTGATTCGCCGTGATGGTTGCGCCGAATAGCCTCTGAAAGGAGGAAAGACAAGTCAAGGACAATAAGCTTGTTAATGTTCCTGGCTCGATCCTGGTTGATTGGAAAGCTGTTCGTAACAAGAATTGTGTCAATGCACTCGCATGATTCAAGTTGCTCTAGACAGTCTTCACCAAAAACACCATGTGTGGCAATGCAGAAGACCCTCTTTGCCCCTCCTTTCTTGATAACGGTCTCAGCTGCAGCAATCCAGGAACCAGGCTTATCAATCATGTCGTCGACGATGAAAACTGTACGACTTCTAACGTTTCCAACCAGTGTTATCATGTGCTCACTCTTTGCACCTTGAAATGCGTTGTCCTCTTCGTCTGAGCTGGCTGCTGGGTCTGCTCCCCCACCTAAGACTTGTCCTTCTGGAACGAAAAAGGATGAGGCGTGGGACAAAGTGATCGAGTCGTCTTCCTGTAGACTATTTGCGGTCGTAGACATGGATGGGGACGGAAAGTCATCTTCCACAATATGACCACGGACCAGGCGGCCGTGTATAACTTCATGGGCTCGACGATCGTCATAAAGCTGATCTTGATCAACAGGCATATCTGGCGTCTTGCAAGAACTAGCCAAATCTTCATTATTCCCTGTAATACCTTTGATATCCAACACTGATGACGGGCCTTCTGTCTGTAGAGTAGGAGAAGCTCTGGAATCCACCAAGTGTCGCGTCCTTGGCGCCGCAGCCTGTGGTTTCGTGACGCTGTGACTACGCGTTAGGGCAGGTTGATTGTACCCCGAGCAAGTTTCAAGCTCAGGTTGTCGGTCAACACCATCTAAATGATTCATGATCATGCTACCTGTCATATTCGTCCCGCGTTTTCGGTCAGTAGTGACCATGCCGAAATTGAGTTTCAACGCATCGGCGAGGGAAGTCACCCGTTTGGTACCTCCAGCATTTTTGGAGACCACCACAGCTTCTCGCCAATTTTGGACATTGTGTCGAATCCATTTGGCTATGATAGGCTCAGCATGAAGGTTATCAACCGGGCATTTAAAAAAACCTTGCATCTGCGAAGCATGTAAATCAACGGTGATCACATGTTTGACTCCTGCAACGCCAAGAAGGTTGGCAAGCATTCTGGCAGTTATTGAACCCCTATGCGCTTTCTTCTTGGATTGTCGGCTGTACGGAAAGTAAGGCAAAACAGCTGCGTGAGGTGAGCCAGACTATTTGAAAGATTGTTTAGGCTTTATAACTGCACAAACCTGTGATCTTATTCGCCGAACCGCCCTTGCATGCCGATATCATGATCAGCAGCTCCATAATAGAATCGTTAATCTTTGGACTTCCTGACTGAACCACAAAGACGTCCTTTTCCCGTACACTCGTGAGTATTCTGACACTTGTCTCGCCCTTGGACATGTTAGCCGATATTGGGGTGTACGGTTAATGAACTGCATTTAACAAGCACAAGCTATGGCAAGCTCACATTAGAAAATTGTGTTAATTCCGCATCAGCAGGAGTCATGCCAAGGTTTTCACATATCTGTCCTGTAAGAACAGGGCATGAGTTTCCAGCGAATATCAGTGTATTGCGCATTATGCAAGAGAAGAATAACACTAAATGGTTTAGGTAAGAAAAAGGTTGCAGTAAAGGTATATTTTTTCTGGGTCTATTTAAATCGGTCAGCTGTGTGGGCTACTTTTGCAAAGTGCCTTTACTACTAGTAGCTATATAGTACAGCGACTCTTAAGTAATTCCAAGTAAATCCTACTGTTTTATTATATAGACGCCTTTATAATATACCTTATAAAAAAAATAATAGTCCTTTTTTAAACTATAATAACTTTTTTAAGTAGCCTAGCTACCTAAAGTAAATCAATAATATAATAACTTTTTTTATAATACTTTAAATTAAATTTTTTTATAAATTTGTCTACACTGCTATAGTACTATAAAATTATATTTAAACTACTTCAAAATTATAAAAAAAGTTAAAAACTTATAAAATTATAAAAATTAAAAATTAAAAATTAATTACTTATTTTTCTAAATAATCTATTTTTTTTAAAATAAAGACATAATTATAATAGATTTAAGCTAGAAGCTCGAATCTTTACGAATAGAAGGTTAGCTATATTATATAAGCCTAATATAAGCAGTACAGGCCCTAGCTATAAATATAACTATAAAATTATTTTTTTAATTATAATTAAGCTTTTCTTTTTCTTTTACTTTTTAAAAATAATAATATTATTTTTATTACTAGTTTATAATTTTATTACTAAACTAAACCATAATATTTATTATTTTTCTTTAATAAATATAAATTAATATAGTATAAAACTATATATTTATTACTATAAATATAATAAAAAATATTACTAAAAAATATTACTAAAAAATATTAATAAAAATATTAATAAAAAATATTAATAAAAAATATTAATAAAAAATATTAATAAAAATATTAATAAAAAATATTAATAAAAATATTAATAAAAATATTAATAAAAATATTAATAAAAATATTAATAAAAATATTAATAAAAATATTAATAAAAATATTAATAAAAATATTAATAAAAATATTAATAAAAATATTAATAAAAATATTAATAAGTACTTTATAAATTTAAGTATACTTAATATATATGTTAAGGTCTGGCGTAGTGGTGTAATTACAGACTAGTAATAAAAATAATATTATTATTTATAACGAGGAAAAAAAAAGCCTAATTAAAACTAAAAATATAACTTTATAGTTATATATATAGCTAGGGCCTATATTACATATATATAGCTTATATAATATAGCTACTCTTTTATTTATAAAGATTTAAGCTTTTAAATTAAATTTATTATATAGCTCTCTTTTTATACTTAAGGTAAATTTTTAACTCTTTTTATTTCTTTTTATAATATTTATATATATATATATACTAGCTAGTTTTAGCTTAAAAAAGATTTTATATTTTAATTACTTTTTTTATATTTTTTTTACCCTTTATAAGGAGCTATTATTATATTAAATATTATCTTATTATATCTTAAATCTTTTTAGTATTATTATTTTTAAAAATCCTTTTAATAGTTTTTATATTAACTAAATATATTTAATTTATTTTGTTAAAATATTCTAATAATTTCCTTAGCCTTAAGTATTCTTAACTATTAAAAAAATTTTTACTTTATACTTTATTAACTTTTGGTAATCCTTATATAATAAAAGTATTAAACCTAGTTTAGTATTTATTAAAACTTATAATAATAATAAGTTAAAAGCTACTTTTTTAATTAAATTTATATAAAAAACCAAGTATATATTCTTTAAAATATTTAGTTAAATAATTAGTAAGATTAAAGTATTAATAATTTAATCCTTTACCTTTACTTAATCTAATTTTTTACCAAAATAGTTTATTTTTATATAATAAAAATTTAACTATATAAAGTTTTTTATACTAAATTTTTTATTAAATGTTAAAAAGTATTTATAAAGTTTTATTATTACTACTATATAAAATCAATTATTACTGTTGGTTTCACAGGGTACGATATGCTGTAGCAATAACGTGGGGGGGGGGTAACAAAGGTCTAATTTCTATTATAATTAAACTAAGGGAAAAGAGAGGGACAATGCAAAAGTGTAGTATTATAGCTATAGTACTGCCCTAGGTTATTATTATTATTTATGTACGCTAGGTAGCTAGAGCCACTAACTAGTTCATCAACTAACTTCCTAATATAGGAAAAACCCTAAGATAGGGGAGAAAACCCATATTCTTCCATATAGCTCCTGCTAAGCCTTTAATATAAAGTCTTTATTGTTTCTAACCATTAATATAAGATATCTGCTAGTTCCCCAGAACTGCAGACAATAACAGAAGTGTAGTTATGCTTTATATAAAAGGTTAGTATGTTAGTAAAAACCCCCTATAAGCACCTCCCCTCCTAGTCCGGCTCTTCCTTCTTTATCCTATTGTTTCCATTGCCTTTAGTCCCTTTCTTAGCCTTGTTATTATATATTTACCACGCCTTACTAAGCTCCTCTGCTAACCTGTACTACTAAAGTCGCCTAGTTAAAAGCACCCACTTTACGATATTTAGTGCTAGCTTCTTGTTGTTAAGTGCCGCCCTAAGTTCCCACAGATCTCTTATTATAGGCACTACTAAAATCAGTCTTAAATAGTTATATTCTGGGCATGACAGGATAAGGTAGTAAATATCCTTATTTCCTCCCTAGTATTAGCATATTAGTAAAGTTACCTTAGGCACCTGTTTGTTATAAAGGAAGGCATTTAGCCTTATTTTTTCTGTTTAAAGCTAAACTAGGGCTGTAGATTTATGCTTAAGCAGGCTATTATAAAGCTTTACTATCTTTTTTATGCTCTTAAAGTTAGGTTCCTTGTTTACTGCTATTACTTTTGCCTGTCCTCTTCTTATCTAAGCCTTATGCCTCTGCCAGATCCACTGTTTTTCCCACTTTCTCTCTAATTCCTGTCTGGCTGTAAGGCTGCTAGGGAGGGGGGGGGGGGCATTAAGAAACGCCTTATAGTAATTACGTCAGCGGCCTCTTCCTTAGCATTGTAGCTGTAATGCTATTAACTTATAGGCCTGCTATATCTTCTTGCTTATACTACTATCCTTAAGTCTTTAGTGGAATTGTTGTTTAACATAATTAAGGTACAGATCCACTAGCAGCACTACTGCTTTTATCTTTAAGAGTGTTACTAGCATTGCCTTATACGCCCTTATAACCCGCCTTAAGCATTTGTTTTATTCCCTTATAAATGCCTTTACTACCCCTTATGCTACCCCTTCTGGCTTGCTATAGGTGTGGTATATCCTAGCTCTATAGGCTATTATGCTTCTTATTACCTGTATATAAAGGGATCTTGTACACTCTAGTCGGCATCCCTATGTAGACATAGCTAGCACTGTAAGCACTAATTTCTGCTGTGACAATTTAGCATTTACCTTCTTTATATAGGTTAACTAATAAAGCTTCTAGTGAATTCAAACCCCTAGAAATCGCGCTAATTATGTCAGTTGTATTATTACTCTTTTAAGTTAAATTGTTGTTATAATCGCCTGCCTCTTCCTTATAAAGTACATTAGCTTGCTCTTTCCTAGGTTAAACCTTAGCCTATACTCCTTTAACTACTCCTTATATATTTTTTAGGCTCTTTCTAGTTATACTTTTGTCTCCTCTGCTGTTTTTCTATATACTATAATGTTTATATTATCTAAGAACCCTAATGTTAATGTTAATTCTGCTGCTACTAGTCTGTAATATAATGGCATAATATAAAGCAGGAAGAGGATAGGAGACGCCAGCGACCCTTACAGAACCCCTGTAGTAACTTGGATTTCCTTAGTAATACGTCCGTTAAACGCTAATTATACTCTCCTTTCTAACGTAAAGCCCTATGCCTATCTGGCTATCTACTCTAGCAGTCCTAACTCCTTTATAGTGCAGATTAATTGTTTATAGCTAATAGTATTAAATGCCCTAGTAATATCTAGCTATAGTAATAATGCTATTCCCTAGTAATGCCATGCTGTTTTTATAACCTCTTTTAGTATATTTAGTGCTATCTCTATTAATCTGCCAGCCTTATTGCTTATTTATATATTTAGTAGTATATGGCCTTCCTCTGCTGTAATAGTAATCCTCCTTATAATAGCTCCCTTAATTACTTTGCTTATTATGTTTAATAGCAATATTGGCCTCTACCCCCCTGGTCTGCCTAACTCCTTAAGGGACTTCCTAGGTTTACATAGAACTACTACCTTTGCTTATTAAAAGAAGGCCGGATAATATCCTAAGCTATAGCAAGCATTTATAAGGCGTGTTAAACATAATATTAGGGCTGCTCTATATAGCTTAAGGAAACCTGTTGGCAGCTTATCTGGTCCTAGGGCTTTTTAACTTGCTATATTCTTTATAACCTCTTTAATTTCCTTCTCTATAAACATGGGAACTGCCTAATTATTATTACAGTATCTTGTCCCCTTCTCTACCTTTAGACCTAAAGCCCTAGCTATAGATAGAGAGAAGAACCTCTCTATAAATGCCCTTGCCTTACCCTTGTGTATAACCTTTACTATCTCCTCCCTGCTATTATCTCCTAGCTAGGTTAGTAGTGGGACCTGTTGCCTTTTAGGAGGAAGTCTACTCCATAGCTAGGCTTAATGCTCCAGGGTCTAAAGACTCCCTTTAAACCTAGATAACTTGCTAACCGCCTGTTGCTAGCTACTTCTCTTCTCCTTTAAGATAATATAATCCTGTTTTTTTATAGCTTCTGTTAAGGCCTGCTATGCTTCCTACGTCTATTATTACTGCTACCGCTTATTAGCACGTCTTGCCTCTACTATTACATCCCTTACCCTTTTATTTTACTAAGGCTATAGTTTACTATGCCCTTAAGGTTGCTTAGGTGCTGCTATATTAGCTATCTCTATGAGCTGTTAGGTAAGCTATTATGCATAGTTATTGATTTCTTGCTAGTTATACAGCAAAAGCTTTAACCCCTTCTTTTTAAGCCTGTTTAAAGCCTTTACTATAATAAGGTTCTTATCCGCTGTTCTCTAACCCCGGACTAACCCTGGGCTATTGCTTAATTCCTTGTTTATCCTAATGCTAATAAGCTGGGGCATATGGTTAGATCCGGCGATTTCCACTAGCCTAATAAATTTAACACTAATGTCGTGGGTGGTCTATGCATAGTTAATAGTGCTGTCCCTACTACTATATTCTCTCCTTATTACTTCCCTAAACGGCATAGCTAGGCTAAGTTGCTACCTTATTATAAATTCTAATATCTTATTATGCCCTAGAGATATTTAGCTGAATCTGTTCTATAAGAGGTAATGTTAGTTGAAGTCCCCTACAAACACACTCTGGCCCTTTGCCTAGGTATTAGTAAAGTGTTATAAAGGCATCTGCTACTCCCTTTTATAAGCTAGGGAATAAATGTTATATATCTTTACTTTATATAGCTTAATACTATACTAATCCTTTTCTTTCTCTATAGTCTAAAGTCCTGTCTTAACCTTTTAGTATATATAAATTGCTATTCTTCCACTATATATTACTAATATATAGTGTCCCTAAGATAGATTCAGCAGTATATTATTATAGCCTCCTGGTTTCTGGATAGCTATCACCTTAGGGCTAATATTATACCCTAACACTAGATGTACTAGATTGCTTTTCTTCTGTATATTTTAGTATATAACCTTAATCATGTACTCTATTATATGCTTTAGAGCACCCTAGTTGGGCTGGCTCTGGTATTGTTTGGCCCTCTAGTTAGCTATAAAAAGGCTAGTATTATGCCTTTCTCTGCCGGTCTCTATTGTCCTAATCTTAGCTTGTAGGTTTATCTTGCAGAAGGGCCCCTTAGTTATATGCTCCTTCCTCTTAGCTGCCTCTCTATTAGTCCCCTGGTTTCTTCTCCCTAATAACCCTTGCTTATAGTAGCTATTGTAACCTCCGACCGATAGTTGCGGAAGAACAGCGGCCTTATAGCATAAGCCTTCCTAGCCTGCTGCTATCTCTTATTACTTACTAAGTATAGTTAAGACTATACTAAATGTGCCCCTATATAATTTAAGCATCTCTCTTATACCTTACCTGTTAATGTTAGGCAAGTCCTCTCTTTCTTAGGGTGTTTTCCGGCAGCATACCTGCTGCATCTTGCTTCCTCCTTATAGTATCTAGTAATATATCCAATCTTATAGTAGTTATAATATTGCTTTAGGTAGATTATTTTGTTATATAGCTTAGCGTTAAAAATCTCTGCTTAGTATACTATTCCCCTATAGCATAGTCGGTTTGCTGCCTTAGTGCCCTTAACACTAACTACTAATAGTGCCCTTATTGCTATTCCTCTTGGCTTTTATACTATTATTTTTGCTATATTTAATCTATTCTCCTTTTTAATGTTCTTCCTTATATTCTTAATTACAATGTAGTTCGTTAATTGTATTAGGAATCCCTTAATAATCACACTAAACATCTTCCTGTTTACTTTTGCCTTAGGTCTAAAGGTAACTCCTACCTAGGCCGTGTTTTCCTTTTATTTCCTCCCTACTTTTATAAACATAATAACTATATCTTTACTTTACAATTAGCGTGCTGCTACTGCCTCCTCTATGCTAATAGCACTGTTTACTGCCTTTATAATCTCTCCTAGCAATCTGTTCCTAATTGTCTTACTAATAGTACTTTCCTTTACTAGTACTTCCTAGTAATAGCAGGCTAGTATTGCCATACCCTTTATTTAGGCTAAAGGTATTATTATATTCTGCCCTATAACTCCGTAAGCTGTAATATTTACCTAAGTCTCCCTAACTACTAATCTAGTCCTATAAACAGCCTTTATTACCTTCTTAACTGCCTTATTAACTATGGTTTCTACTTTGCTACTAACCGCTTTTATAATCAAGGCCTGTAAGCCTCCTATATTAGTTCTTGCTTAGGCTATCTCCCCTTCTATATTTATAGCAATTTATATAAAAGTTCTAATAAAAGCCTATACTTCTGTTATTTTTACCTTTAGGATAACTTTTATTATTAATTCCTTTAGTAATTTTATTTTATTCTTTAGTTTTTCCTATATTACTATTACTCTAGAATTCTCTCCTTAATATTATATTTCTTCCTAAGTAATACCTTATCCTTTATTAATTACAGATCTATACGAAAATTTATTAATTATTATACCCCTTATGCTGCTTACTTCCCTTATGCAATATACTATTACTAAGGGGGGTAATTAATAATAAGGAATCTGATTCTGTGCTTCTTTTTTGTTTTAGGCGTAATACCGCGTCGTATCCGCGGTGTTCCGTATAAAGTGGTTTTAAAAGACTATTTGCTTAAAATGCTACTGCCCTAGGTTATATAATATAATAATCTAGCTAATTAGGGCATATGTATTATATATATAACTTATAATTTCTAGTTATTATTATATATTTCTTTTATTCTCTAAATAAGTAATTCCAATACTTGTAAATTCTTTTTTTATTAAAAAAGAAAAATTGCTTTAAAACACGTAAAAAATCCGTAAAAATTAACAAATAAGTAAAAATTAATAACGCTATAATATATAAGAAATATTACCTAAATGAATAACTCTTATTAGTTTAAAGCATTCTTAAAGCCCCTTAAATTAATTACACTTAAATTTATTAAATTTAAACTTTTTATTATGTGCTTAATTTAATGCTAAATTTAGTAGTAAATTCATCCTAAGCAGCTCTAGCTTTAATGCTTAATACTAGTTTCTTTACCTAACCTTTTACTTAAATTTAAGCCTTATTCTTAGTTATAAAGGTCTTAAGGCTTTTATTTAAAGAGGCCTTTATTATTATATTAGTAAGGTTATTATAGCTATTTATCTACTAAATTTCTGCGATTTCTCTTTGCTTATATAACTGTTATAGTGCTATAATATTAATTATAAGCCTTTTCTCCTTTATAATACCTAATTTAATAATATACTTATATAATAAAAAAGAGTTAGTATATATTATAATTAAAATATTTAGTTTATTTAATTAATTAGTAATAATTCTTAAAGTTATACTTATTATATAAGTAATATTAACTCCTTAAACTATTTTATATAGCTTTAATATTAAGGTGCTTTTTATAACTCTTTTAGATTTTATAAAGCTATAGGTTATAATATTACCTATAAGAATAAATTTAAAGATATTAATGTTCTTTTCCTTATTACTAAGAATAAGTATATAGCTAAGTTATAAGCTAAGGTCTTTATTATTAATAAAGAAGCTATTAATAAAAATATAAAGAGAGGCATTTTTTAGTAAGAAAGGTATATAGCAAAGTCCATAATTTTAATTATTAATTTGCTACCTAAGCCTCTTATTAAGCTTTATTATATTTTTAGGTTCTGGTTATTAACTTTAGGTAGTAATAAAAAGATTATAAGAAGCTTTAGGTTAGTAAATAAGGGCAATATATACACCTTAAGCCCTTTGCTTAACATATTAAGCTTAATTATTTTAGTTAACTTTTAATAGCTTTTTTCCTTATGCCTTTTATTATAAAAAAAAGGTGTTATTATTAGCTTTGCTTAAAATATAACTATTTATAATGAATTTGAGCTCGAAGCTCGGATCTACATAGCTAGAAAGCAGACGGCTTTATATAAGTAATATACAAGTAGCTTAGGCCCTAGTTATATATATAACTATAAAAGCAGAGTTATTAAAATTAAATAAATCTTTTCCTTTTTTTCTTCTTTATAAATAATATTTTTATTTAAGTTACTAGCTTTATAGTTATATTTTAGTAAGACTATAATATATATTATTTATTCTTCTATTATTTACTCTAAAAACCTTAATAAATATAATATAAAGGTTATACTTATAATAAATAAAATAATAATAAATATATTATAACCTAATACTATAACTAACCTAGCTAAGACTAGTATTATATAAAAGCTACTATGCCTTTAAAATATAATAATAGCATAGGAAATAATAAATAAGAATATAGTAAATAAAATTACTAAGCTAAAATAATAGCTATAAATAGTATCTACTTTAGCTATATCTTATAATACTAATATAGGCACTTTAGGCATAAGTAGACAGTAAGTAGCCTTAATAAAGGTAAAACTAAAGAAAAAACCTATTAATATAAGTAATCCTTATAAGAGAAACTAGATTAAATATTTAGTATAAAAAAGCCTTTTAGCTTATAAACTTAAGGTAAATAGTGCCTTTATTAGAAATATTTAAGATAAATAGTATTTTATTTATTAATATTTATTAAATTAGGTTTAGGCTTAGGTTATACTTTTTTTTAAAATAGGAAAATTTATTAATTACTTTTTAAAAGAGTTTTTAGTATATTTTAATACCTTATTTCTAGATTTTTATTAAGTAAAGTATACTACTATTAAACTAAATTAAGTCAAATAATAACTTAAAGAAAAATTTAATAATTTTTTTATTTACTTTAAATAAAAGCTAGTCTTAATAGGAGAATATTATTAGGTAGAATTTATTAAACTATTTAAACTATATATAGCTTTAAATAAAAAGATATAAAACTACTATATAAAATATAATATTCCTTATATAAACTACTTTTAAGTAGTAAAGAAATTATAAAGTATTACTTTTAATCTTAAATCTTATAAAATAGAAAAATACTTAAAGGCTTAATATTATATAATAACTAAATTCCCTTTAGCTATATTTTAAAATAAAAAAAGTAATATAAAAATAATAAGTATAAATATTATATTCTCTTTTAAGTAGTAAAAGATATATACTAAGTAGGTTTTAGTAAAGGAGATATAATCTTAGTATAATAATAAATAGTGCTTATATTATAAAGTTACTAAATATTAATTAAAGGTATATTACCTTTTCCCTATATATTCTCTAAAGACTAATATATATATAATTAATATAACTATACTTTAAGTTAGATTTAAAGTTAATAATAACTTAAAAAAAAACAGCTCTTAAGCTTAAGGCTTAGTAAGAGGAAGGAAAATAGTAGTTAGCTATTATAATTACTATAAAAGGTATATAAATAAATAGAAAAGAAAATAAACTCTAATTCTTTTTAATTATTAGTTTTATTTAATAAAATAGCCTTTATTAATATATAAGTAAATAGTAAGTATAATAGCTATACTATTATAAGTAAATCTTTTATATAAAATATAAGGTTTTTTATATTCCTATTAGCCTACCCTTAAATAATCTAAATAGCTATTTTTATTAAAACGTAAGGCTAAAATAGCTATTACTAAGGCTTAACTATAATATCTAGGGTTATTTAGTTTACTACTAATATAAATAAATAGAGTTTTCTAGTTTTAATATATATAATCCTAGGTCTTACCTAGTTATATATCTTAAGAACCCTATAGTTAAAGTAATATAATATTATAATTTATATAGCCTAGGAGTTACTTATAGTTTATTCTTTAGGAAACCTTTAGATATAAGTAATATTTACTAAAAAGGTAGTAACTCTAATAATTATAATATTAGGTTTAGTATATACTAAAATAGTATAATAAGTAATAGTAAGAAAAGAAAAAGATATATAGTTTTTAGCTACTAGCTTATAAAATATAACCTTAATACTTAATATTTTTATACCTAAACTAGACCTAATTAAAATACTTTTAGACTACTTATTAAAAAAGCTTTAGGATTTTAAAGACTTATTTAATAAGAAAAAGGCAAATATATTACTATTATATAAAAAGACTACAGACTATTATATTTAACTATAAAAAAACCCTAATAGTATAAACCCTAAGCTTTCTTAGGCTTTTTTATATAATATGCCTTAGGAGTAACTCTTAAAGATATAAAAGTAAATTATAAATCTTATAAATAAAGGTTAAATATAAGCTAGCTTTTTATTAGCTAGGGCTTTAGTCTTACTTATTAAGAAGGCAGGAGGGAATTAATAATTTTATATAAATTATTAAGTATTAAATAAAGTTATAGCTTAAAATAAGTATTTCTTTCTTTTAATTAAAAAAACCCTTTACTTTCTAGCTAAGGTAAGATACTTTACTAAGCTTAATATTTATATAGCCTTTTATAAGCTATAAGTTACTAAAGAAGATAAGTAGTTAATAGTATTTTAAATATAATTTAAACTCTTTAAGTAGCTAGTTTGCCCTTTTAGTTTAGTAAGGGTACTTACTACTTTTTAATAATATATTAATAATGCCTTAAGGAACATATTAAAAGACTTTATAATAGCTTATTTAAATAATATTCTTATTTATATTAGGGGCTTTAAGAAAGACTATATAGTAAAAGTATAAAAGGTCTTATAATAACTAAAAAATACTAGGCTATACTTAAATATTAATAAGTATATATTTATAGTTATAAAGGTAAAGTACCTAGGATTTATTATAAAAGCTAGAAAGGCTATTTACCTTAATCTAAAAAAGATTATAGCTATTTAAGATTAAAAGTCCTTTTAAATAGTTTATAAGATATAAAGCTTCTTAGGCTTTATAAATTTTTATTAGGAATTTATTAATAACTTCTTAAACCTTATAGGCCCTTTAACTAATCTTACTAAGAAGGCTACTAGGTTTTATAGTTCCTAAAATATAAAAAGGTATTTTAGGCACTTAAAGCTACCTTTATTTTTTTTTTAATTCTTATATAATAAGATCTTAATCTAAACATATAAGTAAAGGCTAACTTTTTTAATAAGGCTATAGGTAAATACCTCTTTTAATATAATTTAAAGGGAGTATAAAGGCTAGTAATATACTACTTAGCATAGCTAATAGCTATATAGCAGAATTATATAATTTATAATAAGGAGCTCTTTAGTATTATTTCCTATCTAAAGGCATAATTAGCTAAGCTAAGAAGCATAGCCTAGCTATTTATAATCCTTATAAATTATAAGAACCTAAAGTATTTTATAGCCCCTTAAGAGATATTTAAAAAATAAGTAAAATAAATAAAAATATTATCCCTTTTTAACTATTACTTATATTATTACCTAAGTATATAAGCAGGTTAGCTAGATACTTTATTCTAATAAAACTAAGATTAAAAAAAAGAGAAATAGCTAGTAGGTTATATATTTTGCCTAATTTAAAGAATATTAAAGATAGTTTAAAAGTTAGGAGCTAATACTATAAACCTAGTTAGAGTATAAATAATAGGTAAACTAAAGGAAAGTAATAACTAAAATAAAAATAACCTAAATAATTTAAACATAATAATAGGTTTTAGTTTAAAGGTTTTAAGTTCTCTCTTACTAGGCTTTAATTTATTTTAGGATAAATAGCTTTAGAATCAATAAAATTAAAGGGTTACTAAGAATAGTTTATACTAAATTTAACTAAAAGTAATACTAATAATAAAGTAAAAGTTTCTTATATTTATAGAAATCTAGTTATAAATAGCAAACTATACTTTAAATATATAAGGAATACTATAATTTTAAAGATAGCTTTAAGTACCTTATTATAAGCCTCTTATTACCTTACTTATATAGTAGGTTTATAACTTACTTATATTAGGCTACTTAAGGTAAAATACTACTTTTTACGTACTATATAAGGATTATTACTAAGATAAAATATTAAAAGATATAGTATAGTATATATAAAATTACTATTACTTTAGTAAATATAAGAGCTAATAACTTTATTAAGGTCTATTAAAGCCTATACCAGCTATAAACCATTACTAGTTATAAATCTTAATAGATTTTATAATAAAACTTCTAGTATATAATAAGGTATTACTATACTTCCTAATAGTTATTATAGATTATCTCTTAAAGTATATATAACTAAAGGTAATAATAAGTATAATAGCTAATGTATATATAAAATAGTTTAAACATTACTAGTAGTGTTTTTATAGATTCTCTTATTAGATTATTTCTAACTATAGTTTAAATTAGCTTAGTTATTTCTAAACTATACTTTATAAGCAAGTAGGTATTAAGTAACTATTATTTATATTTTATTATCCTTAGATAAATAGTAATATAAAATAGGTAAACTAGAAGGTATAAGTAGTCCTATAAGTAGTTATTACCTTCTTATAGTATAATTAGGCTAACTATTTACTAGCTTATTAAATAGCGCTTAATAACTAGATCTTTATAATAACTAGTATAAGTATAAACTAAGTACTAAAGGGCTTTAATATTAAATTAGTTTAGTATATACTAAATAAGATTAATAGCCTAACCTTACTTAAGGGAAAAGCTATATTATTCTTAAAATATATCTAAAAGGGAATAGTAATAGTATAAGCTATAATTAATTTTATATAATAATATTAGTAGGATATAGTAAATATTTCCTGGCATTTAGTGGAATATTACTAGATAAGGGATTTTATATAGTTAAATCTTTATTATATAAAAATAAACTATTCTAGCTAAAAACTTAACTAAATAAAGGTAAAATATAAGGTCTTAAAAATACTAACTTTACTTACTATTTATTTAAATATCCTATAGGGAATATACCTAGTTTTTTATATAAACCTTACTAAGAGAGCAGCTACTAATTTACTCTTATTATAATACCTAGCTAATTCTAGACCAGGCTTAATACTCCTACTTTATAAGAATAATTTAGATTTAGCAGAATATAAGATTAAGAAAATAATAATAATAAGGAATACTTAGGATTAGGGTAACTAATGGAATATATTAGTAAAGTAGGCAGGATATATCTAGCTAATATAAGAACCTTTAGAAAGTTTTTTAAATATAATAGCACTAGAGCATTATAAGGTATAATAAGGCAATATATACTATAATAATAGGCCTATATAAGGGGCAACCTAATTACTAACTATAATGCTTTACTCTAACCCTTAAATAGTAAGAAGAGGGCTATATAATAAATTTAAGCTTAAAGCTTAGATTTATATAGCTAGAAAGTAAATAGTTTTATATAAGTAATATATAAGCAGCTTAGGCCCTAGTTATATAACTATAAAGGTAGGGTTACTAGAATTAAATAGATCTTTTCCTTCTCTTTTTCTTTATAAATAATATTTTCATTTAAGTTATTAGCTCTGCAGTTGCATTCTAGCAAGACCATAACACTATTAAACATTAATAGTATAAATTTCTCTAGGCGTTATTTTAGCTTTATAAGAAATCTAGTATTTTTTAACTTAACTTCTTTATAATTAAAGAATTTAGTATTACTAAGGCCTAATATATTATTAGTCTGTATTCTAAAAAGTCTAAAATAAGAGCTTTTTTTTAAAGAAATAAGGAGATATAGGTTATAAGTAGAGGTAATTATCTAAAGCTTTTAATAATAATAATTAAAATATATTAACTACTAATACATGCCTGCTTTTATAATTTTATAAAGCAGCTTTATTACAATTATAATAATATTTAGCAGGTAGAGGTGTGCAATTTATGCTAAAAGCTTTATAAGGATTGTGTAATTAAGCTTTATTTATGTTATGGTCTTGCTAGAATATTACTGCAAAGCTAGTAACTTAAATAAGAATAATATTTATAAAGAAAAAGAGAAGAAAAAGATCTATCTAATTCTAGTATCCCTGCCTTTATAGTTATATATATAACTAGGGCCTAAACCGCTTATATATTACTTATATAAAGCCATCCGCTCTTTAGCTGTATAAATCCAAGCTTTAAGCTTAAATCTATTATATAGCCCCCTTCTTACTATTTAAGGGTTAGAGTAAAGTATTATATAGTCTCCTATACGTTTGCCCTATGTATATTATTTAATCTTTATACGCTCTTAGGCTAGTACTAATACTAACTTATTATACCTTCTAACTAAAGCTAGTTAACCTATTAACCAGATATAGGTTACTAGCTCTTTATATTTATAATAGTTTTATAATAATATAAATTTAGTACTTAAGTTTACCCTTCCTAACTTTTATTTTATTTTCTTTTATTAACCTATATGCCCTTATTAAATTCCTTATTTTATGTCTATTCTGCTTGCTATTCTTATACCTTCCTCTTATTAATTACTATTTGCCTTGTTTTCTTTTAAGTTTTATCCCTTTTTATATATAAGTTTAATTAGTTCGGCAAATCTTAGTGTTTAGACGCTAACTTTATTAGTATAAAAAGTATATTTATTACTATAGGAGCTCCCTCTTCCCTACCCCCTTCTTACCTAAATTATATATATAGTGGTCTTACTATACTTAGTAACTTTAATAATAAAAACACTACTAGTATAAATAAACTAAAGGAGTTCTATATGCTTTATATTAATAACCTTTAAGTGTATAATAAGGCTAAGTATTTCCTAAACCCCTATAAACATGCTTATTATACTTATTAGGCCTATTATAAGAGCTGCTAATAAGAAAAGGGGCTCTAAGTAGTAAACCCTAAGTTATACTAAATAATTAAGAATCTATACTGTTTTGCCTGTAAAGGGCACTTAATTATAACCTTAGCTATCCCTACTGCTCTTAGCTATAAGGCTATATAGGCTATTTTAACCCTTAAGTTTATATTTACTAGGTATTGCTTTAAGGATGTCTTAAGAGCTGTTTATATTATTATTCTTACTATTACTACTACCTTAAGCCCCCTCTTAGCTATTATTCTATAGCCTTCTTCTACCCCCCCTAATATTATAAGAACTCTTATTTAATTTAAGGCTACTAACTTAATATAAAAAATACATACTCTTTAGTTATTCTTAACCTAAAGTACCTTAATCTTAATATAGCTTTTTATATAATATAATACTCTTATTAACTATATTATTCTTACCCTTAAGATACCTCTTTTTAGTACTATTTTTATTACCCTTATAAAGGTACTTAATAGCCTAAATAATACTCCTTCTTACTTACCTTAAAATCCCTTTATACCCTTCCCTTTTTTAACTATATTCTTATCTTATACCCCCCTTATATTTACCTTTTTTATAAACCTAAGTTTGCTTTTTTTATTTACTTTTAGCTACCTTAATATTATAAACTTATAAGCTAAGCACTACTAGTAATATAAACACATTTATAAGCATAATAAGGAGAAGGGTAAGTCCTAAAAACGCTAGTATTACTAGCTACTATAGCTCCGGTTGCAAGCTAGGTGTTTGCTATAGTATGTGTTACGGGATAATCCGCGATGTCGGATCCCCACCTATATAGGACGGATTTATCATATAGCTAGTAAGACTTAATAATAATAACAACTTTATAGAATGCACTTAATTATATGACTTAATAGTAGTATATATAAGTGCATTTAATAACCTATTTATAATAATATTAATAACAGCTTTACGGTTGCTTCTAACTAACTATATAATAATACCACTATATAATAACTAGTAGTAATTACTTATGTCCTTTATATAAGGTTTTAACTAAAAATTAAGGACTTACTACTTTTAGTTAGTAAGACATACTAAGTTAAATTACTAAATTACTAGGTTCTAACTAGTAAGGCTATAATAGTTAAAGAGTTAGAATTACTATTATTAATAAGCAAGATAGTGTGCTAAAACATTAGATTTACTACCTATAGTAAGGCTATAAGCTAAGAGGTAAGAAGGATTTAATAGAACTTATATTTAAATTAATAAGTTAGTGCTAGGAATTAAATAACTACTAACTATATACTATAACTATTACTAAGAAAGAGCTTTACTATGTTTATAATCTTTATAAATACCTTAAGTAAAATCCTAACCCTCTTAGTCCTAAAGAAAGACTAATAATTACTAATAATAAGGTTAAGGACCTTTCCTGCCTAAGAAGTTATAAATTCTATAAAGAAAAGCTTTACTAGACCTTAGAACCGCTATAACTAGTTAACCTAGTTTTTATATATTACTTATACTTTAGAGAAGAACTAATTCTAGTATAATAAATACTAAAAAAAGGCTAAGAAAAAAGGGCTTCTTAAACTATTAATAACTAAATCTAAGGTAATATTATTAAGAATTAAAACTATCTTGCTTAGGACTATACCTCTTATAAAACTAGAGACTTTAATTACTATAATACCTCTTAAAGAGCCAGAAACCTTGCTTATTATTATACCTATTAAGGAACTAGAGGCTTTTTAACTTATAAAACTATTAAGCATTAGGAATACCCTTTTAACTATGGTTTTAAGTCCTAATCTAGATAATAACTCTAAGGAGACCTTAGGAGGTAATAAAATATAAGAAATAGCTTTATTTAGTAAGAGATAATAAAAATGACTAGCTGTTATTATATAACTTATGTTATTACTAAAGCAGAATCCAGCCTTTAGTAAAGAATCTGTAGGAAGTAATAAGTTAGTTTACTATAAGTCTTTTACCTACCTAGACTTTTAGAATAATAAAGACTATAGAGAAATAGGGAACCTTATTATATTAATACATACAGGAGTGTTTATAATACTTAAAGATTTAACTAACCTAGATAAGACAATAGATAAGACTATATAAAGGGTAAAAGGTCCTTTAATAATAAAGAATCCTATTATATTTAAAAGAAAGAAAGAGTAGTTAGCTAGAAAGTTATAATCTCCTAAGGACCTATAACTCCCTAGAACTAGTAAAAGAAGATAAGTATATTAGAAATTAATAAATACTAAGGAACTATTTAATATTATAGTAAAGTATAAGCTAAAACTTAAAACTAAGAATATTATTAGTAAAACCTTAGCTTATAAAATCCTATAAAGTATTAAGAGAGTAGCTAAAATATAAGAAAAAGTATATAAAGTAATAAGAGTAATATAAAAGTTATAAAAATAAATTAAAGAAAACCTTACTTATTTTATAGAAACTAACTTTTAATAACAGATAATAGAAATCTAAGATAATATCTTAAACACTTTAGTTAGCCTTACTTTATAAATACAGGAGTTAAACTAAATTATAATAGCCTTTATAAACCGGATATAAGTAGGTTACTAGGACTAATAGTTAAACATAGCGCTAATTATATAAAAACCGTTTAAGCTAATAATAATAGGAAATAATATAACTTAGCAGCTAAACCCTTAGCAGACTAGACCTACCTTACTAAAGTAAATTAGCCAGAACTCTGGTTAGTAAAGGGGTAAAATAACAGGCATAATACCTAAGCTAATAAGGTTTTAAGACTATTTAATTAAAATAAGCAACTTAAGAGAAGTAATAGGGTTTATATAAGATTATATAAGTACTAATAAATCACACTAACTAGAAGTAATAAACCTCTTATTATATAATTAAAATTTACCTAAATTATAGCAGGAGTTTAGATATATAAGTTATTATAATAATACTAGGACCTCTTTTAACCTACCTTATGTAGTTTTAACCTATATATAATGGTTTCCCCCTATAAAGAGATATAAGTATTTATAATAAGCAGGATTTCTATAGTATTAACTAACTGCTAAATAAGGAGGCGCTTTATTAAATCCTTAGGTAATAATATTAGTACCTTAATAAGGTTTTCCTTCTTAAAATACATAAACCTTTAGTCTACTAAATATTAAATAAGGAAGCGCTTCTTTAAATCCTTAAGTAATAATATTAGCACCTTAATAAAGTTTTCTATTAGGGGATATATAAAATTATGCCTTACTAATAATAAAATACTAATAGTAAGGATAAGACTCTAAGGAGTATAAAGATTATAAATAAAGGGAGATATATTATACTAGTACTTAATAATACTAATACTCCTAAATACTGCTATATTTACCTAGATAATAAGGTAATAGGTATATAAAAGGACCTTCTAGAAATAGTAATATAGGGCGATATATAAATCCACCTCTAACTTTCCTATAATAGGAAAGTAAATATAGCTATAAAGCGGATGGTTATAGTAATAAAGCAGGTGGTTATAAAGATAGTTACTACTATACTAAAGAGCCTTATAATAACTAGCTAAGTTAAATACTAGGATACTAGAAATATAATACTTTCTAACTAGAATATAACCTAGGATAAGATTCTAAGCCTAAAAGGGCACTTAGAGAGAAAGGGTTAGTAAGTTTAACCTAGAAAATCTAAAATATTAGACTTCTAGACCTAAAACCAGATATAGTAAGTATAGGTAATAAGTTTATCTCTTATAAAGGAAAAACCACTATTTTTTTAGACCTTAAGCTTTAGATTTAAATAGTAAAAGAATACCTATTTAAAGCACTATTAAACCAGAAGAAGGTATTACTTTATAATATCTAGCAACTATTCTATAAAGAAGTAATAACCTAGTACTAATAATACTTAAATAAATCTAAAAAGGAACGGATTTTTACTAGTATTAATAATATTATTAAGATAGTATAAGAAGAATTTTATATAAGAATAGAAAATATAGTAATAAAGCTTAAGCAGGCTAAGTATATATAAGAAGATATTATAAATAATATCTTTATTTAGGACTTTATAGCTTAAATCTTTTAGTATACTAAAGCAAATAAAAAGATAATAAATCTATAGCTTTTAGTATGCTTTAGAATAAAATTATATTCTAAGCTAAAGAAGCTATACCTAAATCTAACTAAGGGCATAAAACATAATAAATACCTTAATATAGTAGACAGAAAATGCCATGATTTATATTAAGAAATAAAGGAGCAATAAAAGTCCTATTACTAGAAAAAGACTAAAGAAATAATAAAAGCCTATTTTTATAATAATAAATCCTTAGACTTAAATAAATCTAAGGGTAAAAAAGTAAAGGTCTACTAGAATTACTATTATAAGGACTATAACTAAAGGAAAGGAGATTATTTCTAATAAGATAACTTTTAATAATAATATCCTTACTATATATATATTAAAAAGAGATTAAGCAGCCTAAGAAATTATAATTAGGGAGACTAAAAAAGGCCGCTAGTTTTATACTAAGAATAGGTTTATTAGAATAAACTATAATAGGACTAGAATTAACCTTAAAGGTCCTAGTAGTATAATAATAACAGACTATACTAACTAAAAGTTAGAAAAAAGGACCTTATAAAGAAAAAAGCAGACTTTTAAACTAAGAAAAGCAGGGCTTATAACTAAAAAGATAAATCTTAGGGAGATAATAAAGGAAAAGAAAGATCCTTAGAGAAAGAAGATTAAAAAGGGAATTAATCTAAAAAGTTATAAAACCCTTACTAAGGGGATTAATTCTATCTAAGATAATTTAGGCAATAAGAGTGTTTAAACTAGGAACCCTATAAAGTTATAGTTTTAGATAATAATCCTGATACTAAAGAGTAGGAGTAGTATTTAGCAAACTCTGGATATTATTTAGCTAGAGAAGGAAGTCTATTAAAGGATAATAAATATAATAAGTCTAACTTTATAAATGTATACTTTACTGTAGAAGGTAGTAAAGCATACCTAACATTTAACTATAACTCTAATAAAGAAAAAGTTAAATCTAATTTTATTAGTGCTTTTTATATAGTAAAGAAGGGAGACTTAGACTAAGAAAATCCTACCTCTTTAACTATAAAGACTAGTAAAATAAAGGATTTTAATAGAAGAAGGCAGGAAGAGCCTAAAGAAGAAAAGGAAATTATTAAAGCTTTTATAACTAGAGTTAATATTATATAAGACACTATAACTTAGAGTTTAAATAAGCTAATTTTAACGGAAGGTCTATAAGAAGACTAGGTAATTAAGGCAGTATTTAGACTATAGAAGATTAACATTAAAGGAAGAAAGTAGATAAATACCTTCCTTAAAATACTAATTTAATTCTATAATAAAGGACCTGACTATATAATCTGTATAAATACTAGAATATTATTAATTCTAGCTAATAAATAGTAGCTTTAGTAATATAGAATAAATATAAAGTAGGAGAAGCAAGACCTAAAACTAGTAATAGGAGTAGCTTTGGCCTTTATTATTATAAAAAGGGCTACTTTTAACTTTTATATTCTAGGAATTATAAGAGGAAAAAACATCTAAGGTTACTTTATAGTAACCGCGGATATTATGCCAAATCTAGGACTAAAACTATTAATTAGCACTAGCTTCCTTTACAGCTTTAGAGTAAAAATTAACTTTATTAATTTAAGGTTGGTTTTTAGGTTAGTACATAATATAATAGTACTAGGATGGATGTTTTAAAATGCTTACTATATGCTAGCTTAATAGGTAATAGTAGTATATAATGTTATAATTCCACTAAACTTAACGTGCTAGATACTAGTAATATAAAAGGATCTTCCTAGTAGAGAGAAGACTAGTATTTACTATGTTATATTATTTAATTCTGTCTTTCTAAATAACATTCTTAACTAGGGAAATAAAAAAAGAATGCTAGTAGTAAATAACTCTAATAGGGCTATATAAATTAAGTAGAATAGTAAAGTAGGTTAACTTAAGGCAGCTATAAGCCTTAATTTAAATTTCGCTATTCTGGACGTTTACTAATATATAGCATTTTTTAGTAAAGACATTAAGACAGAAAAGACAGAAAAGAGTCTAAAAAAATTTAATAATAACCTAGATCTTAAAGTTATTAATAAAGGTATTTTATTATATAAAGTATTTTACCTAAAGGATATACCTTTTATTAAAAATAAGTTTAGAGTATAAATTACTAATATTAATCTAAAAGCGGCTACTAAGTTATAGAATCTAACTAATAAGTATGATATTTACTATAATAAAGGAGTAATACTAATACTAGAAGAAAATAAGATAAGAGTTAACTTTATTAATAGCTAGTAGAACTAGGTTAAGCTAGCAAGAAAGTACCCTCTTAAGCATAGAGACTAGGAGAAATTTGCTAAAGTCTATAATGCTATATACCTAGTAGGTAGGATATTTTAGTTAATAAAACCAGCACTAGTAGCCTGCCTTAGTTTTATTATTTAAAAAGATATAATAGAGAAGATAAAGAAAGGTTAAGTTATTATAAATACTAGACCTCTTAATAATATTATTATACTAGATGTATATTTATTGCTAGACTAAGGTAATATTATATAGAATACTTATAGTAAAGAGTAGAAATTAATTTTTAATGTAATAGGCTTTTTTTACTAGCTTTTAGTATAAGAGAAACACTAGAATTATATAGTAGTAATCTCTAAAAGAGGGCTAGAAGTATTATAAGTTATATTAATAGGGTATAAGAACTCGCCGGCTTTTATATAATGATTTATAGATTGTATTTTCTGACTATACTAAAGTTTTGTTTATATTTATATTAATAATATTATTATCTTTTCTAATACCCTTAAGGATTATCTTAAACACCTTAAGATAGTCTTAAAAGTCCTAAAGGAAAACAAGGTATATATTATAGTAACTAAGTCTCTTATTAGATATTATTTAATCTAACTTCTTAGTTTTATAGTTAATGCTAATAGAATTATTAACATAAATAACCGGATTAAGTCGTTCTAGTAAATAAAAATTTCTTATAATTTATTAACCTTAGAAACCTTTATTAGCATAGTAGGATTTCTAAGAGCAGAAATCCCTTAGTTTAACTTACAGATCTAACTACTATAGACCTAAAAGACGGCACTTATGCGTAAACTTTATAAATATAATAAGTTACTAGTAGGAGCTTTAAAGCAGGTATATAAGAGAAAGGCATAAGAAAAATCCTTTATCCTTATAAAAAATAAGGAAGCAGCCTTTAAAATACTAAAGACTATGCTTTATAAGAAAATACTACTATAGCACTACAATTTAAAGTAACTACTGTTCTTTAAGATTAATGCTTATAAGGAAGGTTTTAGTCTGTATACTTTCTAATTATATAAGAAGTAGGATAGAAAAAGTATACCTAGTAAGGATATTATAGCTATAAAACTTTACCTAATTCTTTTCCTCTCTTATTTAATATCTATAGTTAAGAAGTAGTATGGATTAACTAAGGCAGAGGTAGCCGTAATTGCTTAGGTAATGCAGAAACTGCAAAAGATGGCTTAATTTAACTATTATTTAGTTAATATCCTAACTAACTATATACCTACTAAAGGAATTATTAAATACACCTCTTTAGCTATAATAGACCTTAATAAGGCTAACCTAAAATTAGCTAAGGTAGCGAATTATTTATTATAGTTTGAATTATAAGTAACCTATATGCTAGAAATTCTTAATATTATACCTAATGCCTTATTACAACTTCTAGTAGATATTAGCTACTAAGAGGCTATAAACCGCAGTATGTATAATAAATTAGATGCCTGTGTATACTTCTGTTAGAACTATTAAGTAGTGGCTATAATAAATAACTTATTAAAGAAGGAGATATTAGCAGGGTATAAATTTAACCTATAATATTATTAGATAATTAAGAGCATTAAGGATTTATAGCAGAAGCAGCTAAAGCAAGGATAAAACTAACTATAAATTCCACTCTATAGCTAGGACCTTATAGATAAGGGCCTACTTTATTATTATTATTCATGTACGCTAGGTAGCTAGAGCCACTAACTAGTTCATCAACTAACTTCTTAATATAGGAAAAACCCTAAGATAGGGGAGAAAACCCATATTCTTCTATATAGCTCCCGCTAAGCCTCTGGTATAGAGTCTTTATTATTTCTAACTATTAGTATAAGATATCTGCTAGTTCCCCGGAACTGCAGATAATAACAGAAGTGTAGTTGTGCTTTATATAAAAGGTTAGTATGTTAGTAAAAACCCCTTATAAGCACCTCCCCTCCTAGTCCGGCTCTTCCTCCTCTATCTTATTGTTTCTGTTGCCTTTGGTCCCTTTCTTAGCCTTATTATTACGTATCTACTATGCCTTACTAAGCTCCTCTGCTAACCTGTACTACTAAAGTCGCCCAGTTAAAAGCACCCACTTTACGATATTTAGTACTAGCTTCTTGTTATTAAGCGCTGCCCTAAGTTCCCGTGGATTTCTTATTATAGGCACCGCTGGAATCAGTCTTAAATGGTTATATTCTAGGCATAACAGAATAAGGTAGTAAATATCCTTGTTTCCTCCCTAGTATTAATATATTAGTAAAGTTACCTTAGGCACTTGTCTGTTATAGAGGAAGGTATTCAGCCTTATTTTTTCTGTTTAAAGCTGAACTAGGGCCATAGATTTATGCTTAAGCAGGCTATTATAGAGCTTTACTATCTTTTTTATGCTCTTAAAG
The DNA here is from genome assembly GCA_000222935.2 of Aciculosporium take MAFF-241224. NCBI lineage: Eukaryota > Fungi > Ascomycota > Sordariomycetes > Hypocreales > Clavicipitaceae > Aciculosporium > Aciculosporium take. Next base: position 33,893 of record AFQZ01000203.1, on the reverse strand, counting down.
TTAGGTTCCTTATTTATTACTATTACTTTTACCTATTCTCTTCTTACTTAAGCCTTATGCCTCTGCTGGATTTACTGTTTTTCCTACTTTCTCTTTAATTTCTGTCTAGCTATAAGGCTGCTAGGGGAGGGGGGGGGGGGGCATTAGGAAACGCCTTATAGTAATTACGTTAGCGGCCTCTTCCTTAGCATTGTAGCTATAATACTATTAAATTATAGGCCTGCTATATCTTCTTGCCTATACTACTATCCTTAAGTCTTTAGTAGAATCGTTATTTAACATAATTAAGGTACAGATCTACTAGTAGTACTACTGCTTCTGTCTCTAAGAGTATTACTAGTATTGCCTTATATGCCCCTATAACCCGCCTTAAGTATTTATTCTGTTCCCTTATAAATGCCTTTACTATCCCCTGTACTACCTCTTTTAGCTTGCTACGGGTGTGGTATATCCCAGCTCTATAGGCTATTATGCTTCTTATTACTTATATATAAAGGGATCTTGTACACTCTAGTTAGCATCCCTATGTAAACGCAGCTAGCGCTGTAAGTGCTAACTTCTGCTATAATAATTTAGCATTTACCTTCTCTATATAGGTTAACTAATAAAGCTTCTAGTAAATCCAAACCCCTAGGAATTGCACTGATTGTGTCGGTTATATTATTGTTTTTCTAAGTTAGATTATTGTTATAATCGCCTGCCTCTTCCTTATAAAGTATATTAGCTTGCTCTTTCCTAGGTTAAACCTTAGCCTATACTCCTTTAACTACTCCTTATATATTCTCTAGGCTTTTTCTAGTTATACTTTTATCTCCTTTACTGTTTTTCTATATACTATAATGTTTATATTATCTAAGAACCCTAATGTTAATATTAATTCTGCCGCTACTAGTCTTTAATATAGTAGTATAATATAAAGCAGGAAGAGAATAGGAAACGCTAGCAACCCTTGCAGAACCCCTACAGTAACTTAGATTTCCTTAGTAATATGTCCGTTAAATACTAATTATGCTCTCCTTTTTAACGTAAAGCCCTGTGCCTATCTGGCCATCTACCTTAGTAGTTCTAACTCCTTTATAGTGCAGATTAATTATTTATAGCTAATAGTATTAAACGCCCTAGTAATATCTAGCTATAGTAATAATGCTATCCCCTAGTAATGCCACGCTGTCCTTATAACCTCTTTTAGTATACTTAGTGCTATCTCTATTAATCTGCCAGCCCTATTACCTATTTATATGTCCGGTAGTATATAGCCTTCCTCTGCTGTAATAGTAATCCTCCTTATAATAGCTCCCTTAATCACTTTACCTATTATGTTTAATAGTAATATTAGCCTCTACCCCCCCGGTCTGCCTAACTCCTTAAGGGACTTCTTAGGTTTATATAGAACTACTACCTTTACTTATTAAAAGGAGGCCAGATAATATCCCAAACTATAGTAAGCATTTATAAGGTGTGTTAAACACAATATTAGGGCCGCTCTGCATAGCTTAAGGAAACCCGTTAGCAGCTCATCCGGTCCTAGGGCTTTTTAACTTACTATATTCTTTATAACCTCTTTGATTTCCTCCTCTATAAACACAGGAACTGCCTAATTATTATTATAGTATCTTATCCCCTCCTCTACCTCCGGACCTAGAGCCCTAGCCATGGATAAAGGGAAGAACCTCTCTGTAAATGCCCTTGCCTTACCCTTGTGTATAACCTTTACTATCTCCTCCCTACTGTTATTTCCTAGCCGGGTTAGTAGTAGGACCTGTTGCCTTTTAGGAGGAAGTCTACTTTATAGCCGGGCCTAACGCTCTAGGGTCTAAAGACTCCCTTTAGACCTAGATAACTTGCTAACTGCCTGTTGCTAGCTACTTTTCTTCTCCTTTAAGATAATATAATCCTGTTTTTTTTATAGCTTTTGTTAAGGCCTGCCATGCTTCCTACGTCTGTTATTGCCGCCACCGCTTATTAGCACATCTTACCTCTGTTATTACGTTCCTTACCCTTTTATTTTACTAAGGCTGTAGTTTACTATACCCTTAAGGTCACTTAAGTGCTACTATATTAGCTATCTCTGTAAGCTATTAGGTAAGCTACTGTATATAGTTATTAATTTCTTGCCGGTTACATAGTAAAAGCTCTAACTCCTTCTTTTTAAGCCTGTTTAAAGCCTCTGCTATAATAAGGTTCTTATCCGCTGTCCTTTAACCCCGGACTAACCCTGGGCTATTGCTTAATTCCTTGTTTATCCTAATGCTAATAAGCTAGGGCATATAGTCGGATCTGGCGATTTCCACTGGCCTAATGAATTTAACACTAACGTCGTGGGTAGTCTATGCATAGTTAATAGTGCTATCCCTGCTACTATGTTCTCTCCTTATTACTTCCCTAAACAGCGTAGCTAGGCTAAGTTACTACCTTATTATAAATTCTAATATCTTATTATGCCCTGGAGATATTTAGCTAAATCTATCCCATAAGGGGTAATATTAGTTAAAGTCCCCTACGAACACACTCCAGCCCTTTGCCTAGGTATTAGCAAAGTGTTGTAAAGGCGTCTGCTACTCCCTTTTATAAGCCGGGGAATAGATGTTATATATCTCTACTTTATATAGCTTAATACTATATTAATCCTCCCCCCTTCCTATAGTCTAAAGTCCTGTCTTAACCTTTTAATATATATAAATTGCCATTCTTCTGCTATATATTGCTAATATATAGTGTTCTTAAGATAGATTTAGTAGTATACTATTATAGCCTCCTGGTTCCTAAATAGCTATTACCTTAGGGCTAATGTTATGCCCTAACGCCAGATGTACTAGATTGCTTTTCTTCTGTGTATTCCAGTATATAACCTTAATTATATACTCTATTGTGTGCTTTGGAGCACCCTGGTTAGGCTGGCTTTGGTATTATTTAGCCCTTTAGTTAGTTATAAAAAGGCTAGTATTATGCCTTTCTCTGCCGGTCTCTGTTGTCCTAATCTTAGCTTATAGGTTTGTCTTATAAAAGGGCCCCTTAGTTATATACTCCTTCCTCTTAGCTACCTTTTTATTAGTCCCCTGGTTTCTTCTCCCTAATAACCCTTGTTTATAGTAGCTGTTGCGACCTCTGACTAATGGTTATAAAAGAACAGCGGCCTTATAGCATAAGCCTCCCTAGCCTACTGCTATCTCTTATTACTTACTAAGTATAGTCAAGACTATACTAGATATGCCCCTATATAATTTAGGCATCTCTCCCATACCTTACCTATTAATATTAGGCAAGTTCTCTCTCCCTTAAGGTGTTTTCCAGCAGTATACCTGCTGTATCTTGCTTCCTTCTTATAGTATCTAGTAATATATCTAATCTTATAGTAGTTATAACATTGCTTTAGGTGGATTATCTTGTTATATAGCTTAGCATTAAAAATCTCTGCTTAGTATACTATTCCCCTATGGTATAGTCGGTTCGCTGCCTTAGTGCCCTTAACACTAACTACTAATAGTGCTCTCGTTGCTATTCCTCTTAGCTTCCGTATTATTATCTTTACTATATTTAATCTATTCTCCTTTTTAATGTTCTTCCTTATATCCTTAATTATAATGTGGTTTATTAATTATATTAGGAATCCCTTAATAATCACACTAAACATCTTCCTGTTTACTTCTGTCTTAGGTCTAAAGGCAACTCCTACCCAGGCCGTGTTTTCCTTCTATTTCCTCCCTGCTTTTATAAATATAATAACTATATCTCTACTTTATAATTAGCATGCTGCTACTGCCTCCTCTATACTAATAGTGCTGTTTATTGCCTTTATAATCTCTTCTGGTAATCTGTTCCTAACTGCTTTGCTAATAGTGCTTCCCTTTACTAGTACTTCCTAGTAATAGCAGGCTAGTATTGCCATACCCTCTGTTTAGGCTAAAGGTATTATTATATTCTGCCCTATAACTCTATAAGCTATAATATTTACCTAAGTCCCCCTAACTACTAATCTAGTTTTATAAACAGCCTTTATTACCTCCTTAACTACCTTCTTAACCATGGTTTCTACTCTGCTGCTAACTGCTTTTATAATTAAGGCCTGTAGGCCTCCTGTGTCAGTTCTTGCTCGGGCTATCTCCTCTCCTGTATTTATAGTAATTTATATAAAAGTTCTAATAAAAGCCTATACTTTTATTATTTCTGCCTTTAGAATAACTTTTATTATTAATTCCTTTAGTAATTTTATTTTATTCTTTAGTTTTTCCTACGCTGCTATTACTCTAGGATTTTCTCCTTAATATTATGTTTTTTCCTAAGTAGTGCCTTATCCTTTATTAGTCGCGGATCTACGCGAAAATTTATTAATTATTACACCCCTTATACCGCTTACTCCCCTTATATAATACGCTATTGCTAGGGGGGGTAATTAATAATAAGGAATCCGATTCTATGCTTCTTTTCCGTTTTAGGCGTAATACCGCGTCGTATCCGGGGCCTACTTTATTATAAGAATAGAAAATGGCTTAAATAACTATACATTCTAAGCAGCTGTATTAAAATCATACCAAGAACCACACATAATAACTATTACTACTTTAGAATTAGCAGAATAATAAAAGGTCTATATAGCGTTTATTTTCTAAAGATATCTAAGTAAATCTAGGAGTATATAGTATATTATATAACTTATTAGGAGAACTCTATCTTAAGGGATAGAGTAACTAAAGAAATAAGACCTTTATAGTTAAAACTAATGCTATTTTATATAATTTCTCTGGACTTTATTACTAATATACTAAAGGTAGACTTAGTAAATACTATATAGGCTATAAAAGGATACTTAAAGTATAATTCCCTTTGCCTAGTAAACTATTTATTTAGTAAGAGAACCCTTTTAATCCTAGGGAATATAATGTATTTAGTATTTATATAGGTAGAACTGCTTCTTTAAGCTCTATATATTACAGACTAAGGACTACTAAGGTAAATAGTTAGTAATAGGGACCCTAAATTTATTTTTAAGGTTTAGTAAGCAATATTTACTAAGCTAGGAGTTAAATTCCTAATAGCAACTGCCTATTACCTACAGACAGATAAAGCAGCTAAACAGAAGAATTAAACAGTAATAATAGCTATTTACTATTATACTATAATAAATCTAATAGTACTATAGGTATTAATCCTTCTAGCTTTATAGCATTATCTTAATAATATAGTAGCTATAGCTATTAACTAGTTGCTTAATAAGTTATTATATAGGCTTAAACTGCTAGACCTTATTAACCTTCTTCTAGAGTAAGTAATTTCTAACTTATAGCCAGGGGAAGAGGACTTAAAGGCACTTTATAAGCTTTATTAAAAAAAGGCTTAACTTATAATAACCACTACTACTGTACTATTTAAAATTAAATACGATTCCTAATATAACCTAGTAGATATTAATATTAGAAATATAGTATACTTATAACTATATAAAGGATACTAACTTCTAGGGAAGCTAAAGAAAAAGTAGTTACTATAGAGAGTAGGACTATATAAGGTTCTTAAAAAGGTAAATCCTTTATTATATTAACTTAAATTTCTATTAAACTTAAGAGTATATCTAGTAGTGTTAATTATATATATATAGAAACCGCACTAAAGTAAAGATCCCTTTAGTAAAGAGAAAACACCCTCTTTACTAATTAATCTAGAAGGGAGTAGTAAAGCTAATTACTAAGAGATTAAGCAAATTATCTTATATAAGGTAAAAATCTACTATACTAAGGGATAAAGCCCTAAGATAGCTTACCTTATAAGATAAAAAGAATATACTACTAAAGATAACTAGTAGATTAATAAAAGCAAGATAAAGGTAAATATATTAGAGTTAATAAATAAATATCTAAAGAAGTATCTAATTAACTAGGATAAGAAGTATAAGAAAAAGGGGCTTATAAGGCAGAAGTACTAATAATACCTTAAGGTCAGCAGGATTTAACATCCTATAGGACCCTATGTAATTACTATAGCTAGAAATACATAACCCTATTTTCCTTATAATACTACTTATAATTTTACTTTACTTTTCACTTAACCTCTTATCTGCACCTTTTAATACAATAGATTTTCCTGTTTTTCTTTATTTTTTAATCTTTTATTCTAAGCCTACAATCAAAAGAAGCCTTATTTCTAACACCGCGGATACGACGCGGTATTACGCCTAAAACGGAAAAGAAGCATAGAATTAGATTCCTTATTATTAATTACCCTTCCTAGTAATAGCATATTATATAAGAGAAGTAAGTAGTATAAGGGGCATAATAATTAATAAATTTTTATATAGATCTGTAACTAATAAAAAATAAGGCACTACCTAGGAAGAAATATAGTATTAAAAAGAGAATTTTAAAGTAGTAGTAGTATAGGAAAAACTAAAAAATAAAATAAAATTACTAAAGGAATTAATAATAAAAGTTATTTTAAAGGTAGAAATAATAAAAGTATAAGCTTTTATTAGAACTATTATATAAATTACTATAAATATAAGAAGAGAAATAGCTTAAATAAGAACTAGTATAGGAGGCCTATAGGCTTTAATTATAAAAGCAGTTAATAGTAAGGTAGAAACCATAGTTAAGAAGGCGGTTAAGGAGGCAATAAAGGCTATTCCTAGGACTAGATTAGTAGTTAGGGGGACTTAGGCAACTATTATAGCTTGTAAAGCTATAGGGCAGAATATAATAATCCCTTTAGCCTAAATAAAGAGTATAGTAATACTAGCCTGCTATTACTAGAAAGTAATAATAAAAGGAAACACTATTAGTAAGGCAGTTAGGAACAGATTACTAAGGGAGATTATAAAGGCAGTAAATAGCACTATTAATATAGAGAAGGCAGTAGTAGCATGCTAACTATAGAGTAGAGATATAGTTATTATATTTACTAAAGCAAGGAGGAAATAGAAGGAAAACACGGCCTAGGTAAGAGTTGCCTTTAGACTTAAGGCAGAAGTAAACAGAAAGATGTTTAGTATAATTATTAAGGGATTCCTAATATAATTAATAAACCACATTATAATTAAGGATATAAGGAAGAACATTAAAAAGAAGAATAGTTTAAACATAGTAAAGATAACAGTATAGAAGCTAAAGGGAATAGTAATAAGAGTACTACTAGTAGTTAGTATTAAGAGTACTAAGGTAGTAAACCGCCTATGCTATAGGGAAATAATATACTAAGCAGAGATTTTTAATACTAAGTTATATAATAAGATAATCCACTTAAAGCAATATTATAACTGCTATAAGATTAGGTATATTGCTAGGCACTATAAGGAGAAAGTAAGATGTAGCAGGTATGCTACTAAAAAACACCCTAAGGGAGAAAGGACTTGCCTGATATTAACAGATAAGGTATAGAAGAGATGCTTAAATTATATAGGGGCATATCTAGCATGGTCTTGGCTATGCTTAGTAAGTAATAATAAATAGTAGTAGGCTAGGGAGGCTTATGCCATAAGGCTGCTGTTTTTCTGTAGCTATTAGTTAGAGGTTATAACAGCTACTATAGGTAAGGGTTATTATAAAGAAGAGACCGGGGGACTAATAGAGAGATAGCTAAGAGAAAGGAGTATATAACTAAGGGGCCTTTTTGTAAAATAAACCTATAAGCTATGATTAAAACAATAAAAACTAGCAGAGGAAGGCATAATACTAGCCTTTTTATAACTAACTAGAGGGCAAAATAATACCAGAGCCAGCCCAACTAGGGTGCTCTAAAGCATATAATAAAGTACATAATTAAGGTTATATACTAGAATACACAAAAGAAAAGCAATTTAGTATATTTAGTATTAGGGCATAATATTAGCCCTAAGGTAATAGCTATCTAGGAACTAGGAGGTTATAATAGTATACTGCTAAATCTATCTTAAGGGTACTATATATTAGTAATATATAGTAGAAAAATAGTAATTTATATATATTAAAAGGTTAAGACAGGACTTTAGACTATAAAGAGGGAAAAGGATTAGTATAGTATTAAGCTATATAAAGTAAAGGTATATAATATTTATTTCCTAGCTTATAAAAGGGAGTAGCGGACACCTTTATAATACTTTACTAATATCTAGGCAAAGGGCTAGAGTATGTTTATAGGGAACTTTAACTAACACTACCCCTTGTGGGATAGATTCAGCTAAACCTCTTAAGGGCATAATAAGATGTTAGAATTTATAATAAGGTGGCAACTTGGCCTTACTATGCTGTTTAGAGAAGTAATAAGGAGAGAATATAGTAGTAGGGATAGTACTATTAACTATATATAAACCACTTATAACGTTAGTATTAAATTTATTAAGCTAGTAGAAATCGCTAGATCTAACCATATGCCTTAGCTTATTAGCATTAGAATAAGCAAGGAATTAAGCAATAGCCTAGGGTTAGTCTAGGGTTAAAGGATAGCAAATAAGAACCTTATTATAGCAAAGGCTTTAAACAGGCTTAAAAGGGAGGGGTTAGAGCTCCTGCTATATAACTAGCAGGAAATTAATAACTATATATAATAGCTTACCTAATAACTTATAGAGATAGCTAATATAGCAGCACTTAAATAACCTTAAGAGCACAGTAAACTATAGCCTTAGTAGAATAAAAGGATAAAGAATGTAATAGTAGAGGTAAGACGTGCTAATAGGCAGTAGTAGTAATAACAAACATAGGAATTATAGTAGGCCTTAATAAAAGCTATAGAAAAACAGGATTATATAATCTTAGAAAAGAAGAGAAGTAGTTAGTAATAAGCAGTTAGTAAGTTATCTAGGTTTAAAGGGAGCCTTTAGATCTTAGAGCACTAGGCCTAGCTATAGAGTAGACTTTCTCCTAAGATATAACAGGTCCTACTACTAACTTAGCTAGGAGATAACAGTAGGGAGGAGATAGTAGAGGTTATATATAAGGGTAAGGCAAAGGCATTTATAGAGAGGTTCTTTTCTTTATCTGCGGCTAGGGCTTTAGGTTTAGAAATAAAGGCAGAGATAAGATACTATAGTAATAATTAGGTAGTTCCTATATTTACAGAGGAGGAAATTAAAGAAGTTATAAAGAATATAATAAGTTAGAAGGCCTTAGGGCCGGATAAGCTGCTAATAGGTTTTCTTAAGCTATATAAAGCAGCCCTAATATTGTGTTTAATACGCCTTATAAATACATACTATAGTTTAGGACACTATCTGGCCTCCTTTTAGTAAGCAAAGGTAGTAGTTCTATGTAAACCTAGGAAAACCCCTAAGGAGTTAGGCAGACCAGGGGGGTAGAGGCTAATATTACTATTAAATATAATAGGAAAAGTAATTAAGGGAGCTATTATAAGAAGGATTATTACTATAGTAAAGGAAGGCTATATACTACTAGATATATAAATAGGTAATAGGGCTGGCAGGTTAATAAAGGTAGCACTAAGTATGCTAAAAGAGGTTATAAGAATGGCGTAGTATTACTAGGGAATAATATTATTACTATAGCTAAATATTACTAGAGCGTTTAACACTATTAGCTATAAATAATTAATCTATATTATAAAGGAGTTAGAACTACTAGGGTAAATAGCTAGATAGGTATAGGGCTTTATATTAAAAAGGAGAGTATAATTAGCATTTAACGGACGTATTACTAAGGAAATCTAAGTTACTACAGGGGTTCTGCAAGGGTTGCTAGTATCTCTTATTCTCTTCCTGCTTTATATTATGCTACTATATTAAAGACTAGCAGCAGTAAAATTAATATTAATATTAAGGTTCTTAAATAATATAAACATTATAGTATATAGAAAAACAGTAGAGAAAACAAAAGTATAACTAGAAAAAGCCTAGAGAATATATAAGGAGTAGTTAAAGGAGTATAAGCTAAGGTTTAACCTAGAGAAGAGTAAGCTAATATACTTTATAAGGAAGAGGCAGGTGATTATAATAACAATTTAACTTAAAAGAATAATAATATTATTATTATTGTACGCTAGGTAGCTAGAGCCACTATCTAGTCCATCAGCTAACTTCTTAATACAGGAAAAACCCTGAAACAGGGGAGAAAACCTATATTCTTCTATATAGCTCCCGCTAAGCCTCTACTATAGAGTCTTTATTATTTTTAACCATTAGTATACGGTATCTGCTAGTTCCCCGGGAACTGCAGATAATAACAGAAGTGTGGTTGTGCTTTACATAAGAGGTTAGTATGTTAGTAGAAACCCCTTATAAGCACCTTCCCTCCTAATCCGGCTCCTCCTCCCCTCTTCTATTGTTTCCGTCACCTTTGGTCCCTTTCCTAGCCTTGCTATTGCGTATCTGCTATGCCTTATAAAGCTCCTCTGCCAACCTGTACTGCTAGAGGCGCCCAGTTGAGAGCACTTACTTTGCAATAATTAGTGCAAACTTCTTGTTGTTTAACGCCGCCCTAAGTTCCCTTAGGTCTCTTATTGCAGGCATCGCCAGGATCGGCTTTAGATAATTATATTCCGGGCATAATAAAATAAGGTGGTAGATATCCTTATCTCCTCCCTAATATTAACATATTAGCGATGTTACCTTGGGCACCTGTCTGCTATAAAGGAAGGCATTTAACCCTATTTTTTCCGTTTAGAGCTGTACTAAGGCTGTAGATTTATGCTTAAGCAGGCTATTATAGAGCTATGCTATTTTCTTTATGCTCTTGAAATTAGGTTCCTTGTCTGCTGCTATTACTTTTGCCCGTTCTCTTCTTACCTAAGCCTTATGCCTCTGCTATATCCACTGTTTTTCCCACTTCCTCTCTAATTCCTGCCTGGCTATAAGGCCGCCAGGGAGGGGGGGGGGGGCATTAGGAAACGCCTTATAGAGGTTGCGTCGGCGGCCTCTTCCTTAACGTCGTAGCTGTAATGCTATTAAATTGCATGCTTATTGTATCTTCTTACCTATGCCACTATCCTTAAGTCTTTAGTGGAATCGTTACTTAATGTAATTAAGGTACAGATCCACTAGCGGCACTGCTGCTTTTGTCTCTAAGAGTGTTACTGGCGTCGCCTTATACGCCCCTATAACCCGCCTTAAGCATTTATTCTGTTCCTTTATAAATGCCTTTGCTACCCCTTGTGCTATCCCTTCTAACTTACTGTAGGTGTGGTATATCCCAGCTCTATATGCTATTGTGCTTCTTATTACCTGCGTATAAAGGGATCTTGCACATTCTAGTTAGCATCCCTATGTAGACGTAGCTAGCGCTATAAGGGCTAACTTCTGCCGTGCCAGCTTAGCATTTACCTTCTCTATATGTGTTAACTAATAAAGCTTCCGGTGGATCTAAACCCCTAGGAATCGCGCTGATTGTGTCGGTTGTATTGTTATACTTCCAAGTCGGATTATTGTTATAATTGCCTGCCTCTTCCTTATAAAGTGTATTAACTTGCTCTTTCCTGGGTTGAACCTTAGCCTGTACTCCTTTAACTACTCCTTACATATTCTCTAGGCTCTTTCTAGTTGTACTTTAGTCTCCTTTGCTGTTTTTCCATATGCTATAATGTTTATATTATCCAAGAACCCTAACGTTAGTGTTAATTCTGCCGCCGCTAGCCTTTAATATAGTAGTGTGATATATAACAGGAAGAGGATAGAAGACGCTAGCGACCCTTGCGGAACCCTTACAGTGATTTGGATTTCCTTAGTAGTATGTCCGTTAAACGCCAATTATGCTCTTCTTCCTAACGTAAAACCCTTTGTCCATCTAGCCATCCACCCTAGCAGTCCTAACTCCCTTATAGTGCGTATTAATTATTTATAGCTAATAGTATTAAATGCCCTGGTGATATCCAGCTGTAGTAATAATGCTATCCCCCAATAGTGCCACACTGTCCTTACTACCTCTTTTAGCGTGCTTAGTGCTACCTCTGTTAACCTGCTAGCCCTGTTGCCTATTTATATGTCCGGCAGTATATGGCCTTCCTTTGCTATAGTGGTAATCCTCCTTATAATGGCTCCCTTAATTACTTTGCTTATTGTGTTTAGCAATAATATCAGCCTCTACCCCCCTGGTCTGCCTAACTCCTTAGGGGTCTTTCTAGGTTTGCGTAGAACTACCACCTTTGCACGCCAGAAGGAGGCCGGATAGTGTCCTAAGCTGCAGCATATGTTCGTAAGGCGTGTTAAACATAATATTAGGGCTGCGCTATATAGCTTAAGGAAACCCGTTAGTAGCTCGTCCGGCCCTGGGGCTTTCTAGCTTGCTGTATTCTTTATGACTTCTTTAATTTCCTCCTCTGTAAACGCAGGAGCCACCTGTTTATTATTATAGTATCTTATTCCCTCTTCTCCCTCTAGTCCTAGAGCCCTAGCTGTGGATGGAGGGAAGAACCTCTCTGTAAATGCCCTTGCCTTGCCCTTATATATAACCTCTACTATCTCCTCCCTGCCGTCGTTTTCTAGCCAAGTTAGTGGCAGAACTTGTTGTATCTCCAGGGGGAGTCCACTCCGTAGCCAGGCCTAACGCTCTAAGGTCTAGAGGCTCCCTTTAGACCTAGATAGCTTACTAACAGCCTGTTGCCAGCTGCTTCTCTTCTCCTCTAAGATAACACAGTCCTGTATTTTTATAGCTTTTGTTAAGGTCTGCCATGATTCCTGCGTCTGTTATTACTACCACTGCCTGCTAGTATGTCTTGCCTCTGCTGTCGCGTCCTTAACCCTTTTATTCTACTATAGCTGTGGTTTGCTACGCCCTTAAGGTCATTTAGGTGCCACTATATTAGCTATCTTTATAAGCTGGTAAGTAAGCTATTGCGTATAGTCGTCGACTTCCTGCCGGTTACCTAGCGGGAGCTCTAACCCCTCCTTTCTAAGCCTGTTTAGCGCCTCTGCTATAATTAGGTTCTTATCCGCTGTCCTCTAACCCCGGATTAACCCTAGGCTGCCGCTGAATTCCTTACTTGTCCTAATGTTAATAAGTTAAGGCACATGGTCGGATCTGGCGATTTCTACTAGCCCGGTGAACTTAATACTAATGTTATAAGTGGTCTATATATAATTAATAGTGCTGTCCCTGCTTCCATGTTCTCTCCTTATTACTTCCCTAAACAGAGTAACTAGGCCGAGTTGCCACCTTGTTATGAATTCCAACATCTTATTATGCCCCTGAGAGGTCCTGCCGAATCTGTCCCACAGGGGGTGATATTAGTTAAAGTCCCCTACAAATATACTTTAACCCTTTGCCTAGGTGTCAGCAAAGTATTATAAAAGTATCTGCCACCCCCTTTTATAAGCCAGGAAATATATGTTATACACCTCTACTCCACATAGCTTAACACTATACTAATCCTCCCCCCTCCCTATAGTCTAAAGCCCTGCCTTAACCTTCTGGTGTATATAAATCGCTGTTCTTCCACTATATGTTGCTAACGTATAGTGCCCCTGAGATGGATTTAGTAGTATACTATTATAGCCTTCTAGTTCCTAGATAGCTATTACCTTAGGGCTAACGTTATGCCCTAACGCTAGATGTACTAGATTGCTTTTCTTCTGTGTATTCCAGTACATAACCTTAATTATATACTCTATTATGTGCTTTGGAGCACCCTGGTTGGGCTAGCTCTGGTATTATTCTGCTCTCTTATTAGTTATAAGAAGGCTAGTATTGTGCCTTCCTCTGCCGGTCTTTGCTGTCCTAATCGTAGTTTGTATGTTTATCTTATAAAAAGGCCCCTTAGTTATATGCTCCTTTCTCTTAGCTGCCTTTTTATTAATCCCCTAGTCTCTTCTCTATAATAACCCTTGCCTGTAGTAGCTGTTACGGCCTCTGACCAATAGTTACAGAAGAACAGCGGCCTTATAGCGTAAGCCTCCCGGGCCTGTTGCTACCTATTATTGCTTACTAAGCATAGCCGAGACTATGCTAGATGTACCCCTGTGTAATTTGGGCATCTCTTCTGTACCTTGCCTATTAACGTCGGGCAAGTCCTCTTTCTCTTAGGGTGTTTTCTAGCAGCATACCTGCTGTATCTTACTTCCTCCTTATAGTGCCTGGCAATGTGTCTAATCTTATAGTAATTATAATATTGCTTTAAGTGGACTATCTCATTGTATGGCTTGGCATTAAAAATCTCTGCTTAGTATACTATTCCCTTATAGCATAGGCAGTTTGCTGCCTTAGTGCCCTTAATGCTAACCACTAGTAGTGCCTTTATTGCTGTTCCCTTTAGCTTCTACACTGTTATCTTTGCTATGTTTAGACCATTCTCCTTTTTAATGTTTTTCCTTATATCCTTAATTGCAACGTGGTTTGTTAATTGTATTAGGAATCCCTTAATAATTACACTAAATATCTTCCTATTTACTTCCGCTGTAGGTCCAAAGGCAACTCTCACCTAGGCCGTGTTTTCCTTCCATTTCCTCCCTGCCTTAGTAAATATAATAACTATATCTTTACTCTACAGTCTGCATGCTGCTATTACCTCCTCTATGCTAATAGCACTATTTACTGCCTTTATAATCTCTTCTAGTAATCTGTTCCTAACTGCCTTGCTAATAGTATTTCCCTTTACTATTGCTTTCTGGTAATAGTAGGCTAGTATTGCTATACCCTCTGTTTAGGCTAAAGGTATTATTATATTCTGCCCTGTGACTCTGTAAGCTGTAATAGTTGCCTAAGTCCCCCTAACCATTAATTTAGTCCTAGGGACAGCCTTTATTGCCTCCTTAACTGCCTTCTTAACCGTGGTTTCTACTTTACTATTAACCGCTTCTATAATTAACGCCTGTAGATCTCCCGTGCCAGTCTTTACTTAGGCTATTTCCCCTCTTATATTTATAGTAACTTACATAAAGGTCCTAATAGAAGCCCATACTTCTGTTATTTCTACCTTTAGGATAACTTTTATTATTAACTCTTTTAGTGATTTTATTTTATTCTTTAGTTTTTCCTGTACTGCTATTACTCTAGGATTCTCTCTTTAATATTATATTTCTTCCTAGGTAGTGCCTTGTCCTTTATTAGTTATAGATCTACGTGAAAATTTGTTAATTATTACACCTCTTGCGCTGCTTACTCCCCTTACGCAATGCGCTATTACTAAGGGGGGTATTTAATAATAAGGAATCCAATTCTATGCTTCTTTTTCGTTTTAGGTGTGATACCGCGTCGTGTCCGCGGTGTTGGTCTTCTTAATTCTAGTTAGTTGTAACAGAACTAAAGAATAATAATATAACTAATATAATTAGCATAATTCCTAGGGGTTTAGATTTATTAGAAGCTTTATTAGTTAACCTATATAGAGAAGGTAAATACTAAATTATTATAGCAAAAGTTAGCACTTATAGTACTAGCTGTGTTTACATAGGGATGCTAACTAGAGTGTATAAGATCCCTTTATATATAGGTAATAAGAAGCATAATAGCCTATAGAGCTAGGATATATTACACCTACAGTAAGTTAGAAGGGGTAGTATAGGGGGTAGTAAAGGTATTTATAAGGAAACAGAATAAATGCTTAAGGCAGGTTATAGGGGTATATAAGGCAACACTAGTAATACTCTTAGAGATAAAAGCAGTAATACTACTAGTGAATTTATACCTTAATTACATTAAGTAATGATTTTACTAAAGACTTAAGGATAGTAGTATGGGCAAGAAGATATAATAGGCATATAATTTAATAGCATTATAGCTATAATGCTAAGGAAGAGGCCGCTAATGCAATTACTATAAGGCGTTTTCTAATGCCCCCTCCCTCCTTTTTAGCAGCCTTATAGCTAGATAGGAATTAAAGAGGGAGTAGGAAAAATAGTAGATATAGCAAAGGCATAAGGCTTAGGTAAGAAGAGAATAGGCAAAAGTAACGGCAGTAAACGAGAAACCTAACTTTAAGAGTATAAAAAAAATAGCAAGGCTTTATAATAGCCTGCTAAAGCATAAATCTACAGCCTTAGTGCAGCTTTAAATAGAAAAAATAAGGCTAAATACCTTCCTTTATAATAGACAGGTACCTGAGGTAATATTATTAATATGTTAATACTAGGGAGGAGATAAGGATATTTACCACCTTATCTTATTATACCTAGAATATAACTATTTAAGGCCAATCCTAGTAGTGCCTATAATAAGAGACCTATAGGAACTTAAAGCAGCACTTAATAATAAAAAGCTAGCACTAAATATTGTAAAGTGAGTGCTCTTAACTAGGCGACTTTAGTAGTACAGGTTAGTAGAGGAGCTTTATAAGGTATGGTAAATATATAATGTTAAGGCTAAGAAAGGGACTAGAGGTAATAGAAATAATAGAATAAAGGAGGAAGAGCTGGATTAAAAGGGGAGGTGCTTATAAGGGGTTTTTACTAATATACTAACCTTTTATATAAAGTATAACCACACTTCTGTTATTATCTGCAGTTCTAGGGGAACTAGCAGATATCTTATACTAATGGTTAAAAATAATAAAGACTTTATATTAAAGGCTTAGCAGGAGCTATATAGAAGAATATGGGTTTTCTCCCCTATCTTAGGGTTTTTCCTATATTAAGAAGTTAGTTGATGAACTAGTTAGTGGCTCTAGCTACCTAGCGTATATGAATAATAAGAATCTTTTATTCTTGCTTTTAACTATTATACACTTTAAGTTTTTATTTTATTTTATTTTATTTTTTAACTATTATTACCCTCTCTTAGATAATTTTAATATATATTATAAGAGGTACGGAGGTTAAGTTCTATATAAAGGATTTTAATCCTAATATCTTAGTTACGTTTTTACTATTTTATAAGGAGAAGCAAATAATAAGAACTAAGTTAGTAAAGCTATCTCTAAGAGAAAATATAGTAAAAGTAGCTAAGGATATTATTTCTGTTCTTTATAATTAAATAGCTAAGGCTTTATAAGAAGATAAGCAGAGGAAAAAGGTATATACTAACTTAATAACTGTTTATTAATGCTATATAAAGACTAAGGCTAAGAATAAGGACTTTAAAGTAAATACAGATTATAAGAATAATGTTTTTAATATTAATATATCTAGAGAGATGCTTAGCCCTAGAGGATAGATAGTAGTAAAGCGCCTTTAAAATATAAGAAAGAGCAAGATAATTACTAATGCCCTTATAACTAAAGGGATCCCTGCTAGTAGTCTAAGTTAAAATTCTTTTATAACTATATAGGAAATATAGAATAGATTAAAGGAACTAGACTTTAATAAGCTAATTTACTGTTTTAGTTATATAAATAAATACTATTAGTACTAGGAGATAGAGTTATTTATAGAAGGTAATATAGGACTAAAGCCTTTTAGAATATAGTAATATTAGGCCAGAGATAGTATATAAAGCATAATAAATGCTATTTATACCTACTCTAAAGATTTTATAGCCTAGGGAGTGTAAATTAATAGAAATAGATTCTCTGTTATAAAGACAGACCCTATATATATACTATAAATTAAAGTAGTATAATAGATTTTCCTTATAAAGAAATTAATTTTAGTAGCCGATAATAATAGGCAGAAGAAGACTAAATGCCTAGCCAATACCCTAGTTATTTATAATGTTAAATACTATATTAAGCAGGCAGTAGTATGATTCCTTAATAGCAGATAGATAAATAACTAAGCTAGATCTAAAGAGTAGTAACTAGGATTAATATTAAAAGAGAAAGTGCTTATAGCTAGATATTATAATAAGTTAGGAGGTATTAATAGCTTTATAGCTAGGGCCCTAGCTATTATAGGACGGGTTAATCTCTTAAGCATAGGCTTTTAATAAGTAATTATTAATGCTAGTAAAGAGTATAAAACTATAACTACTTAATAAGATACTAATATACTAAGAAAGGAACTAGCAGACTAAAGGAATCTAATCTAAGGTTTAGCTAAATAATATAAGCTAATAAGTAAAGCAGTAGCTAGAAAGACTATTTTAAAAGAAATAAAGTTAAGGTTAGTAGACTAAGCTATTAATATAAAATTTAATAAACTTAAAGATAAAACTAATATAGTTAAAGGGGATATTAAGGCCTATAAGAAGGCTTTTAATATAGTAAAAGCTAGTTTTAAGATCCTTAATAAGTATATTATAATAACTTTAGCTAGAGTAGTAATACTAAAGGATAAGGCTAGAAATATAAAGACTATTAAGCCTACTCCTTAAATATCCCTACTAAAATCTATAGGTAAAAAGATAAACTTACCTATAAAAAGTAAGAAGTTAACTAGTTTAGTTAAACTAAATTTACTAGCTAGTAAAAAAATAAGGTTAGCTATAGGAGTAATAAAGGTAACTATATTAAACAAAAGCCTAACTAAGTTATTACTAAAAAAGGCAAAACAAAAGATACCTTCTAAAAATAGGCATAATATTAGCAGTGCTATAAAAAGGCAGAAAATAATAACAGAGTCTGTAACTAAGAACACGGAATTAGCTAAGACTTTAGACGAATAGCAGACTCTTATACAGTAGTATAAAGACTAATTTTACTAATATATCACGCTATTTAACGCTAAAAGCAGCCTATAAAAAATTTGCTAGGCAGATTACTATTTAATTATAAAACGTATAGCTTGGATTAAAGGTTAGCTGTATTGTAAAGGGCACCTTAGCAGATGGATTAATTATAGAAAAAGTTATATCTAGAGGACTATTACTTTCCTTATAGTTACTGTATTATATAGCTTAAATATAGGAAAAATTCACCTTTAGTAAGGATGAGTTAGTATGGCTAGTAGCCGTCTTCTGCCTAAAAGTAACAATGCCCTAATAACCTCTATAGAATAACCTTTAACATGCCTGGTTTAAACGCATAAAGGACCTTTATATATAAGGTTAAAAGCAGAGGATAACTTAAGATATCTAATACACCTTAAGAAAGGGCATAGGCTACCTTTTTTATATCTAAGAGGAAAGCCTCTTTTCTTATAGCTTAACTCTTTCCTCTTTATATAGCTTCTCTTTATTAGTCTACTAGGTCTTTAGAGGCATAATGTTTTTATTTTAATTTAATCTAAGTCTTTTTTATCCTCTTACGTAAGTTATTACTATAATCTAAAGTTAGCAGCATTATTACAATATAACTATAACACTATAGACAAGGGAATTACTCATAATATAGCAATTTCCTAGAAGCATATAACTAGAGGTTAAAGGACCAACACCGCGGACACGACGCGGTATCACGCCTAAAACGAAAAAGAAGCACGGAATCAGATTCCTTATTATTAAATACCCCCCCTAGTAATAGCGTATTACATAAGGGGAGTAAGCAGCGTAAGGGGTGTAATAATTAACGAATTTTCGCGTAGATCCGCAACTAATAAAGAATAAGGCACCACCTAGGAAGAAATATAATATTAAGAAGAGAATCCTAGAGTAATAGCAGTATAAGAAAAACTAAAGAATAAAATAAAATTACTAAAGGAGTTAATAATAAAAGTTATCCTAGAGGCAGAAATAACAAAAGTATAGGCTTTTATTAAGACCTTTACGCAAGTTACTATAGATATAGAAGGAAAGATAGCCTAAGTAAAGACTGGCACAGGAGATCTACAGGCATTAATTATAAAAGCAGTTAACAGTAAAGTAGAAACCACGGTTAAAAAGGCGGTTAAGGAGGCAATAGAGGCCGTCCCTAGGACTGAATTAATAGTTAGGGGGACTTAGGCAACTATTACAGCTTGCAGAGTTATAGGGCAGAATATAACAATACCTTTGGCCTAAATAAAGGGTATGGCAATACTAGCCTGCTATTACTAGGAAGTAATAGTAAAGGGAAACACTATTAGCAAGGCAGTTAGGAACAGATTACTAGGAGAGATTATAAAGGCAGTAAACAGCGCTATTAGCATAGAGGAGGTAATAGTAGCATACAGACTGTAGAGTAGAGACATAGTTATTACGTTTACTAAGGCAGGGAGGAAATAGAAGGAAAACACAGCCTGGGTAAGAGTTGCCTTTAGACCTACAGCGGAAGTAAATAGGAAGATGTTCAGTGTGATTATTAAGGGATTCCCAATACGATTAACAAACCACGTTGCAATTAAGGATATAAGGAAAAACATTAAAAAGGAGAATGGTCTAAACATAGCAAAGATAACAGTGCAGAAGCCAAAGGGAATAGCGATGAGGGCACCACTAGTGGTTAGCGTTAAGGGCACTAAGGCAGTAAACCGCCTATGCCATAGGGGAATAGTATACTAAGTAGAGATTTTCAACGCTAAGCTATATAATAAGATGGTCTACCTAAAGCAATGTTATAATTACTATAAGATTAGATATATTGCCAGGTACTATAAGGAGGAAGTAAGATGCAGCAGGTATGCTACTAGAAAACACCCCAAGGAAGAGAGGACTTGCCTAACGTTAACAGGCAAGGTACAGGAGAGATGCCTAAATTACACAGGGGCATATCTAGTATAATCTCGGCTATGCTTAGTAAGCAATAATAGGTAGTAACAGGCCCGGGAGGCTTACGCTATAAGGCCGCTGTTCTTCCGCGACTATTGGTTGGAGGCCGTGATAGCTACTATAGGCAAGGGTTATTATAGAGAAGAGACCGGGGGATTAATGGAAAGGCAGCTAAGAGAAAGGAGCATATAACTAAGGGGCCTTTTTATAAGATGAATATACAAACTACAATCAGGACGGCAGAGACCGGCAAAGGAAGGCATAATGCTAGCCTTCCTATAACTAATAAGAGAGCAGAACAATACCGGAGCCAGCCCAACCAGGGTGCTCTAAAGCACACAATAGAGTACATAATTAAGGTTATATACTGGAATACACAGAAGAAAAGCAATCTAGTACATCTGGCATTAGGGCATAACGTTAGCCCTAAGGTAATAGCTATCTAGGAACCAGGAGGCTATAACAGTATACTGCCGAATCCATCTTAGGGGCATTATATGTTAGCAACATACAGTGGAAGAACGGCGATTTATATACACCAGAAGGTCAAGGCAGGGCTTTAGACTATAGGGAGGGGGGAGGATTAGTGTAGTGTTAAGCTATATAGAGTAGAGGTGTACAATATATATTCCCTGGCTTATAAAAGGGGGTGGCAGACGCCTCTATAATACTTTACCGACACCTAGGCGAAGGGTTAAAGTGTATTTGTGGGGGACTTCAACTAACATCACCCCCTGTAGGATAGATTCGGCAGGACCTCTCAGGGGCATGATAAGATGTTGGAATTCATAATAAGGTAGCAACTCGGCCTAGTTACTCCGTTTAGGGAAGTAATAAGGAGAGAACATGGAAGCAGGGACAGTACTATTAATCATACGTGGACTACTTATGACGTTAGTGTTAAGTTTACTGGGCTAGTGGAAATCGCCAGATCCGACCATATGCCTTAACTTATTAACATTAGGACAAGCAAGGAATTTAGCGGCAGCTTAGGGTTAATCTAGGGTTGGAGGATAGCGGACGAGAACCTAATTATAGTAAAGGCACTAAACAGGCTTAGAAAGGAGGGGTTAGAGCTCCCGCTAGGTAACTAGCAAGAAGTTAATGACTATGCGCAATGGCTTACTTACCAGCTCACAGAGATAGCTAACATAGTAGCACTTAAACAACCTTAAGGGCGTAGCAAACTACAGCTATAGTGGAATAAAAGGGTTAAGGACACAATAGCAGAGGCAAGATATGCTAGCAGGCGGTGGCAGTAATAACGGACGCAGGAATTATAGCAGACCTTAACAAAAGCTATAAAAATACAGGACTGTGTTATCTTAGAGGAGAAGAGAAGCAGCTGGCAATAGGCTATTAGCGAGCTATCTAGGTCTAAAGGGAGCCTCTGGACCTTAGAGCATTAGGCCTGGCTACGGAGTGGACTCCCCCTAGAGATGTAACAAGTTCCACCACTAACTTGGCTAGGAAACGATAGTAAGGAGGAGATAGTAAAGGTTATATACAAGGGCAAGGCAAGGGCATTTGCAAAGAGGTTCTTCCCTTTATCCGCGGCTAGGGCTTTAGGACCAGAGGGAGAAGAGGGGACAAGATACTGTAATAATAAACAGGTAGCTCCTACGTTCACAGAGGAGGAAATTAGAGAAGTCATAAAGAATACAGCAAGCTGGAAAGCCCTAGGGCCAGACGAGCTACTAATAGGTTTCCTTAAGCTATATAGCGCAGCCCTAATATTATGTTTAACACACCTTACGAACGCATGCTATAGCTTAGGACACCATCTGGCCTCCTTCTGGCGTGCAAAGGTAGTAGTTCTATGCAAACCTGGGAAGACCCCTAAGGAGTTAGGCAGACCGGGGGGGTGGAGGCTAATATTATTACTAAACACAATAGGCAAAGTGATTAAGGGAGCTATTACAAGGAGGATTACTACTACAGCAGAGGAAGGCTATATACTACTAAACATACAAATAGGCAATAGGGCTAGCAGGTTAACGGAGGTAGCACTAAGTATGCTAAAAGAGGTAGTAAGGACGGCATGGCACCATCAGGGGATAGTATTATTATTATAGCTAGATATCACTAGGGTGTTTAACACTGTTAGCTATAAACGATTAATATGCACTATAAGGGAGTTAGGACTGCCGGGGTGGATGGCTAGATAAACAAAGGGTTTTACGTTAGAAAGAAGAGTGTAATTAGCGTTTAACGGACGTATTACTAAGGAAATCCAAATTACTGCAGGGGTTCTGCAAGGGTCGCTAGCGTCTCCTATCCTCTTCCTGTTATATATTACACTACTATATTAAAGGCTGGCGGCGGCAGAATTAACACTAACGTTAGGGTTCTCGGATGATATAAATATTATAGTATATAGAAAAACGGCAGAGGAGACCAAAGTATAACTAGAAAGAGCCTAGAGAATATGTAAGGAGTAGTTAAAGGAGTACAGGCTAAGGTTCAACCTAGGGAAGAGCAAGTTAATGCACTTTATAAGGAAGAGGCAGGCAATTACAATGACGATCCGACTTAGAAGTACAACAATACAACCGACGCAATTAGCGCGATTCCTAGGGGTTTGGATCCACCGGAAGCTTTGTTGGTTAACACATATAGAGAAGGTAAATGCTAAGCTGGCATGGCAGAAGTTAGCCCTTATAGCGCTGGCTGTGTCTATATAGGGATGCTAACTAGAATGTGCAAGATCCCTTTATATATAGGTAATAAGAAGCATAATAGCATATAGAGCTGGGATATACTATACCTGCAGCAAGTTAGAAGGGGTAGCATAGGGGGTAGCAAAGGCATTTGTAAAGGAACAGAATAAATGCTTAAGGCAGGTTATAGGGGCGTATAAGGCGACGCTAGTAACACTCTTAGAGACAGAAGCAGCGGTGCTGCTAGTGGATTTATACCTTAATTATATTAAGCGATGATTCTACTAAAGACTTAAGGACAGTGGCATGGGCAAGAAGATATAATAAGCATGTAATTTAATAGCATTGCAGCTACGACATTAAGAAAGAGGCCGCCGATGTAACCTCTATAAGGCGTTTCCTGATGCCCCCCCCCCCCTCCCTAGCGGCCTTACAGCCAGGCAGGAATTAGAGAGGGAGTGGGAAAAACGGTGGATATAATAGAGGCGTAAGGCTCGGGTGAGAAGAGGACGGGCAAAAGCAATAGTAGTAGATAAGGAACCTAATTTTAAGAGTATAAAGAAGATAGCACGGCTTTATAATAGCCTGCTTAAGCATGAATCTGCAGCCTTAGTGCAGCTCTAAACGGAAAAAATAGGGTTAAATGCCTTCCTTTATAGCAGACAGGTGCCTGAGGTAACATTGCTAATATGTTAATACTAGGGAGGAGATGAGGATATTTACCACCTTATTTTATTGTGCCCGGAATATAATCATTTAAGGCCGATCCTAGCGATGCCCGTAATAAGAGACCTGAGGGAACTTAGGGTGGCGTTAAATAACAAGAAGTTTGCACTAATTATTATAAAGTAGGTGCTCTTAACTGGGCGCCTCTAGCAGTATAGGTTGGCGGAGGAGCTTTATAAGGTATGGCAGATACGCGATAGCAAGGCTGGGAAAGGGACCAGAGGTGACGGAAATAACAGAAGAGGGGAGGAGGAGCTGGATTAGGAGGGGAGGTGCTTATAGGGGGTTTCTACTAACATACTAACCTTTTATGTAAAGTATAACCACACTTCTGTCATTATCTGCAGTTCCTGGGGAACTAGCAGATACCATATACTAATGGTTAAAAATAATAAAGACTCTATAGTAAAGGCTTAGCGGGAGCTATATAGAAGAATATGGGTTTTCTCCCCTGTTTCAGGGTTTTTCCTGTATTAAGAAGTTAGCTGATGGACTAGATAGTGGCTCTAGCTACCTAGCGTACAATAATAATAATAACTAGAGGTTGCTAGTAATAATAGTTACTTTCTAATAAGCTACTTATAGCTATAACAATATAAGTAAATAGAGATGTTTTATAATTTACATTTTTATTAACGGTTTATGGCATAATTTGCAAGGCTTATACAGATAAGGACTTTAAGAAGTGGATATCTAGGTATAACTAGGATGGATCTGACTATAGTTAACAGGTTTATACTACTTAAATTGAATTTTCTTTTATTATAGTTTATTTTGCTTAGACTGAGATGTTTATTTATTATTAAATTTTATAAGTGGTTATTATTAGATTAGTTATAGCTATTAAGTAATATTTCTAGCAGATTAGATATAACCAGACTAATATAAGGAGGATACTTTATAAATTAAATTGCTTTCTTTTATAAATAAAAGTTTTTCTTTGTATATATTAATACTAGCTTAGATAGATCTAGAGGATAACTAGGATAGTTATCTTTAAGGGAGGGGCACTTATTATAGGATAATCTGTAATGTTGGATCCCTACTTATATAGGACGGATTTATTATATAGCTAGTAAGACTTAATAATAATAATAACTTTACAGAATGCACTTGATTATATGACTTAATAGTAGTATATATAGGTGCGTTTAATGACCTATTTATAATAACGTTAATAATAGCTTTACGGTTGCTTCCAACCGACTACGTGACGATACCACCACGTAACAGTATGTTAGTTTGTTCTTTTTTTTTTTTTTTTTTTTTAATTGCCTTATAGTAAAATATAGTTAGGAATTAGGTTACCCCTTATGCAGGCCTGTTATTACTACATATATTGCCCTATTATACCTTATACTACTTTAGTGCTATTATATTTAAAAAACTTTCTAAGGGTTCTTAATGGTTTCACAGGGTACGATATGCTACAGCAATAACGCAGGGGGGGGGGGGTAATAAAGGTCTGATTTCTATTATAATTATAATTATCTAAAGGGAAAAAAGGGGGACAATACAGAAGTGTAGTATTATGGCCATAGTACTACCCTAGGTTACATAACATAGTAATCCAACCAATTAAAGCATATATATTATGCATATAACTTATAATTCCCAGTTATTATTATATATTCCTTTTATCCTCTAAATAAGTAATTCTAATACTTATAAACTCTCTCTTTATTAAAAAAGAGAAATCGCTTTAAAACACGTAAAAAATCCGTAAAAATCAACAAATAAGCAAAAATTAACAACGCCGTAATACATAAGAAATATTACCTAAATGAATGACTTTTCTTAGTCTAGAGCATCCTTAAGGCCCCTTAAATCAATCGCGTTCGAATTCATCGAATTTGAACTCTTTGTCGTGCGCTTAATTCCTCCTAAGCAATAACACCTTCTTTCTACAACAAAAGGCACAAGGAAAGAAGCTATCAGAAGTCAACTAGGATAATCGAGCTTAATATATTTGTTGAAAATTACAGGAAATTTTCAGTACTCTAGTGGTTGAGATATAGGTATCTCCTAGGTGGTTAGACAGACTTACTTTTATAGCTAATAAGATTATTTTAGCAGCTATAGGTAAGAATATTAATAACTATTAACAACTAGTATTAACCTTTTATACCTTATTATAAGCTAATAATAGCTATAAAATATATAAAAATATAGAAATTTAAAGTATTTTTAATTGCCCTATAGCTGATAATAAGTACACGAAAACGCGACTAGTAGGTTAGCAGCTAGCTAGCTGCTAAAGCTACTAGAGGTTAAAATCTTAACCTTTAAAAGAAAATTCTACTAATTTGAAATCCAGAAAGCAGGGCAATGACTTGACCGCTTTCCTTTATAGGAAAGCAGGTTAACCTATAGGTTATATTAATTTGTAAATATCTTAATAACTAGAGGTTTTTAAAAAGTCTTAGAAATACTATTAGAATTAGGGAATTTAGGGCTTTCTTTTTATATAATAAAATTTTTTTAGGTGAAATTTAGAAAATTAGAAAAGTTAGATGTAGGACATGTTGGCACCTAGTTTATTAGGCCGTAAGTTTATTTTTTTGTTTTTATATATAAATGATTTTTATGGAAAAAGAAAAGTAGTATATAAAGCCTAGCTGGCGGCCGTAGGGCCTAAAAAAGGTTAGTAAGTATATAAAGAAGCTATACACTTCCTTACCAGACCTAATAGCTATTGCCACTGCTAGACACTAGAAATTCTATAAAATTCTATTAAAAATACAGTATAACTTGCCCTATAGATCCCGCATAAACTTCTAAGATACCTACTATTTTTAATAGGTTATAAGCCCGGAAGTGATCTATAGAGGTTAAAATACCTGATTTTATAGAGGGCAAAATAGCTGCTTTTTAATTAAGCAAAAAACCACTACTTTTTACAAATTCCTTTTAAATTCCTAAAAAATAGAAAGAGGTCTGCGTTTCTAACTATTTAAAAGCCCTATAAATAAATTTTATAGGCAACTTAACTTATTTTACAAAGGGCCACTACCCTGTAGTAAAAAACAGTTGCTTTATAAGAGTTTGTAATAGAGGTTAATAAAGATTACTAGGGGGCTATAAGCTGGCAAGCCAGCTATAATGCTAAACTTAAGAGGGTTATAAATAAGCAGAGTTCTAATATAATAACTCTGAATAATAATTTGAATAAATTATCTAAAGCTGTTAGTAAATTAATAGCAGGCCAAGGTCAAGGTTAAGGCCAAGGTTAAGGTCAAGGCCAAGGTCAAGGTTAAGGCCAAGGTCAAGGTCAAGGTTATGCCCAAGGCCAAGGCCAAAGTTCGGATGCTAGAAAGAATGCTATAACCTCTTCTTTTAATAGTTTTATTACTAAAGAATTTAATAAGAAGGTTTATAGCTTTTTAAAGGGTACTAAGCTAAAGGGTGCTGAAAATTTCAATTAATAAAAGCAGGCCCTAGGCATCTAATTTAGAGCTTTAGGAATTCCTGATTTTCTTAAGAATTTTAACCTAGCTTTAACTCTCCTAAACTCTAATTAAGCTATAATTCTTATAGTTATAAGAGATAGCTATAATAAAGGTCCTTAAGCTGCTATAGTTTAGTAAGAAAACCCCTTAGCTGCCTATAAATCCTTAGTTAGGTAGTATTCTCATAGTGTAGAAATATAAAGAGGGTTATTATATAGCTAATTTTATGTCCTAAATTTCCAAAATTTTAAAGGGACATTAGAGGCTTTTAATGCTGCTTTTAATAACTATTTAGCTAAATTATTTATCTTTAGGGTACAAATTGCCCCTATAGATTAAGTTAATTAGTATTTACAGTCTTTAAAAGGGACTTTTCCTTAGTAGGCTAAAAGGTAGATATACTCTATAAGAGTAAATAGAGCTCTAAGTATTTCTAATAATACTTTAAATCTCTAGTTTCTAATAGCAGATTTATTAGAAGAATAAAGGGATAAAAGCTTTATAGTCTTAAAAGCCTTAAATTATAAAGCATTAGGTTATAAAAATAAGAATTCTTAGGAATCTAAGGGTTCTAAACCTTCTAAAAATAAAGAAAAAGGAAAGTCTTTCCTTAAAAAGTCCTCTAATAAAGAGAATAAGGCAAGACCTAAAAAAGGTTACTAGAAAGGTAAAAAACCTTTTAAGAAGGTAGTAGAAGAAGGATTAAATGGTTCTTTTATGTTAGGTAACTATAATCTCTTTAATAGGGTATATAACCTAAAGGATAATAGTAATAGTAGCTCTAAAGCTTTTAGTTTAAAAGCCTCTTTAGAATCAGATATAGAAAAGGAAATAACCACTCCTAAGGTTACTTTAGAAGCTATAAATTATAGCTATAGTTATAAAGGCATAAGGCATGCTTTACTTTATAATACTAGTTCTATAGTATATTTAGTAAATTCTAAAGAGAATTTAAGTAACTATATTCCTTATAAAAAGGGAGAAGCTAAGCCTATTATAACTACTAGAGGGAAAATCTACCCTAAGGGCTATAGTAATACTAAATTCCAGGTGCTCTATTACTTAAAACCTAAAAAATACAGGACCCTTACTTTAAAAGGGACCTTATATTTCCCTAGGCTAGATATTAATATCTATAGTAGTTTAAAACACTACACTTTAGGGGGTTATATTATAAAGAATAACCTATACCTTACAGACAGGTCCTGTATTAGTATCTTAAACTATAAGAAACATGGTTTTTTCTTTTAACTTTAGGGCTAGCATGCACCTATATTATAGGATAATAATAGTAATAGTAGCTACTACTTTAACTATTCTATTTATTAACCTAGCCACCCTATAGAGGTTTAAATACCCTTTAAAGAGCCTATTTAAAGTCCTAATGCTAAGGATTTTAGGGATTTAAAGGGGGATTTCCCTATAGCCCCTTTTCCTACAAAGCCTATAGTCCTAAGCTAGGTCCCCTAAAGAAAGCCCCCTAGGGAATAGGAATCAAGCTTAGAAGAGCTGTTAGAGCCCCTAGGAGCCTCTAAGGCCTAGCAGGGGGCCAGGGGAGGAGGCCCTATACCTTCCTCTTTATCCTATAAGAATTTACAGATAAATCCTTAATACCCTTATTAAAAGCTATTAAAATTAGCTAGAATTTAGCATATCCGATTAAGGCACATAGGGCTTGTATTACTAAAGAAAACAGCCCTAATTACTAAAGGAATCCCTGATTTTTCAGAGGTTAAAAGTTAGGATTTTAGGTGCTTAGCTTGTAATTTAGCTAAGATTACTAGAAGACCTAGTAAACAACCTATTTCTAACCCCCCTAAGTCTCTAGATTATATTAAGGGGGATACCCTGAAAATTAGTCCATTACCCTATAATAAGCAGTTAGTAAGTCTTATTTTAGTGGATAGAAAAAGTCACTATAAATGGTGCTTTTTAATAGCTAATAAGGAAGGTTATACTATTTTTATAGTATTAAAGGGATTCTTTAGAGGGCTTAAAAACCAGTATAGCACTTACCCTAAGCACTTCTACTTTAACAGGGGATTAGAGGTTAATTCTAGCAGCTAAAATTAGCTAGTAAAGAAGGGAATTAAATTCACAACTTCTAGCCCCTATATCCATGAACAAAATAGGCTAGCTAAGCGTTCTATACGCACTATTATAGATAGATTACAGGCTACCCTATAGTGGGCAGGCTTACCTCTCTATCTATAATGCTTTACCCTCCCTACTATTGTTAATTTAATAAATATAATAGCAAATAGCACTAAATTTAAGAGCCCAGCTTAGATACTTTCTAAGGAATTTAATTACCCTATAGAGAATAATTTTAGCTCTATTAGAGCTATAGGATCATATTATCAGGTCCTAATTCCTTTAGAAAAAAGGGTAAAAGCTTAAAAGCTAGCCCCTAGAACTGTTTTTAGAAGGTTGCTCTTAACCTTAGGTTTAAAAACCTACCTTATCTATATTTCTTCTAAAAACTTAGTATTTAAAACTAGTTTTTTAAAGATTATAAAGCCTATAGGACCTATATCTAGGGGCCTACCTAGATATCCTATAGGGGCTTTAGAAGGGGACTTTATTTCAGAATCCTCTAACTAAAATAATTCTTTAGAGGGGGAAAGCCAAAATTATAAAAGCCAAAATCATGATTCTAACCTTATTATAAAGGATTTTCCACAAGAGGATTACCCTAGACCTTAGGATCAAATAGTTACCCTAGAGCCAGAGCTAGAAACAGAGCCAGCCATAGTCCTAAAGCCGGATATATTAGAAGATACCCCTTCTAAAGAAAATTTAGATAAGATAAATATTAATATAGCACTCTTAATAAAAAAGATTTGCTATAATGCCTAACAGAAGCTAAAGAATAATTAGCCTACCCTAGACCCTAAATCTTAGAAGCAAGCCTTAAAAAGTCCACAAAAGAAGGAATAGCTTAAAGCTATATATAGTGAATTTAAACAGCTATTGCAGTCTGGAACCTTTAACTTTACAGGCATTAACTAAGTCCCTAGAGGTTAAAAAATCCTAAAGAATAAGCTAGTTTTAAAGCTTAAGAAGGATAAAGAAAATAATTCTTTAAAGTACAAAGCTAGGCTAGTAGCTAAGGGTTTTATATAAATAAAAGGTTTAGATTATATAAAAACCTTTACTATAACTAGTATTCCCCCTAGCTGGCGGATTTTACTAGCCCTAGCTGCTTAGCATAACTGGGAAGTTAAATAAGTTGATTTTATAGGTGCCTTTCTAAATAGTACCCTAAAGGAATTAATTTATATGTAAATTCCAGAGGGATTTACTAAATTTATAAAGGCTAACCCCTCCTTAGTTAATATAGCTAAGAAGTATAGTTATAAGGCTTTTATAAATCAAGTAATTATATTAAGAAAGTCCTTATATAGTCTAAAGCAAAGCTTTAGAGAGTGGCAGCAAGCACTAACCTTAGTGCTTAAATCCCTTAGATTTAGCCCTCTAGTATCAGACCTAGCTATATTTCACAACTAGGACTTTAAGATCTTTATTATAACATATGTTAATAATTGTCTTCTTATAAGGCCTAATCTACCCTATATCCAGAAGCTTAAAAAGCAAATGCATAAGGCCTATCCTATAGAAGATAAAGGACCTGCAGAATTCTTCCTAGGGGTTTAAATTCTTCGAAATAGAAGGGATAAAATCATCCAAATTCACCAATCCCAGTATATTTCAAAAGCCCTAGAGAGGTTTAGTCTTCTAGACTATAAGCCTATTGGAATTCCTATGCAACCAGGGGTCTTAAATCCCCAGCTTTTAAAGCCTATTATAGCTAAAGATATAAAGCTATACCAGAGCATAATAGGTACTATAATATACCTTATGCTGCTTATAAGACCAGACATAGCTTTTACCCTATAGTGGCTATTAACAGCCCTAGCCGCATCTTATATAGAGCACCTAAATGCAGCTAAAAGCCTGCTTAGATATTTATCTAACACTTAAAAACTAGCTATATCTTATAAGGGTCCCCTATTAAAAGCTAGTAAATCCAGTATATCAGATATGTTACTTAGATTTTGCAATAGCGATTTTGCAGAAGATAAAAAGTCTTCTAAATCTACTTATACATACCTTTATAAGCTAGCTAGGGGCCCTATAAGCTAGAAGTCTAAAAAGGCTTCTACTATAGCTTTATTAACTATAAAAGCTAAATCTGATGTAATTTACAAGGCTTTTTAAGAATTAAAGTAGCTAGAAGGGATATTTATAGAGCTTAAAATGCCTTTAAACCCTCTTATTTAACTTTATTATAATAACTAAAGTGCTATAAAAACGGCTTATAATTCTGCTCTTTATAGCCGTACAAAGCATACCCTTCTGAAATTCCACTATAACTAGCAGCTTATATCCTCTGAATTAGCTAAAATACAGTACTTAGATATAAAGAAAATGCCAGCTAATAAATTAACTAAGCCTTTAACTATTTCTATTTATAAGGCTTTTATAGAGCTTATAGGGTTAAGGGACCTATAATCACCTATCTGGTTATGCAACATTCTCATTAAAAAAGCGGCTTTTTAAGGTCACTAAAAACACACGCAAAATTCAAAAATTTACAAAAACAAACCATGCCTTCAACAGGCCCTTTTTTGGCAAAATTGTACGCTAATAACAGTGTTTTTTTTTCGACTACCCTATAGCCCCAAAGCAGGGCTATATTTTCCGTACCTTTAAATTTTTAAATTAGATTATTTGGAATTCTGTTAAATTATGTTTGCACAACCCTTCCTTCTAATCCCTAAGACTTCTTTGAAGGGGGTGTTAAAAATTACAGGGAATTTTTAGCACTCTAGTAGTTAAGATACAGGTATCTCCTAGGTAGTTAAACAGACCTACTTTTATAGCTAATAAGATTATTTTAGCAGCTACAGGCAAGAATATTAATAATTATTAATAACTAGCATTAACCTTCTACACCTTATTATAAGCTAATAATAGCTATAAAATACATAAAAATATAGAAATTTAAAGCATTTTTAATTACCCTATAGTTAATAATAAGTGCATAAAAACGCGACTAGCAGGTTAGCAGCTAGCTAGCTGCTAAAGCTACTAGAGGTTAAAATCTTAACCTTTAGAAGAAAATTCTGCTAATTTAGAATCCAGAAAGCAGGGCAACAACTTAACTGCTTTCCTTTATAGGAAAGCAGGTTAACCTATAGGTTATACTAATTTGCAGATATCTTAATAACTAGAGGTTTTTAAAAAGTCTTAGGAATACTATTAGAATTAGGGAATTTAGGGCTTTCTTTTTATGTAATAAAATTTTTTAGGTAAAATTTAGAAAATTAGAAAAGTTAGATGTAGGACACGTCAGCACCTAGTTTATTAAGCCGTAAGTCCATTTTTTTATTTTTATATATAAATGATTTTTATGGAAAAAGAAAAGTAGTATATAAAGCCTAGCTGGCGGCCGTAGGGCTTAAAAAAGGTTAGTAGGTATATGAGGAAGCCATACACTTCCTCACCAGATCCGATAGCTGTTGCTACTGCTAGACACTAGAAATTCTACAAAATTCTATTAAAAATCCAGTATAACTTGCCCTATAGATCCGGCGTAAACTTCCAAGATACCTACTATTTTTAATAATATTAAGCAGAGGGCTTGAGGTGCATATATTGCTCTTATCTGCCAACCTAAAGCCTCTTATAATCTTTCTATTACTGCCTAAAGTTAATAACCAGAACCTAATAATATAATAAAGCTTAATAAGAGGCTTAAATAGCAAATTAATAATTAAAGCCGTGGACTTCGCTATATACCTTTCTTACTAGAAAATGCCTCTTTCTATATTTTTATTAATAGCTCCTTTATAAATAATAAAGACCTTAGCTTACAGCTTAGCTATGTAATTATTCTTAGTAATAAGGAAAAGAACGTTAATACCTCTAAATTCACGCTTATAGGTAATATTATAACCTATAGCTTTATAAAATCTAAAAGAGTTATAAGAAGCGCCTTAGCATTAAAGCTATATAAAATAGTCTAAAGAGTTAATATTACTTATATAATAAGTATAACTTTAAGCATTATTACTAATTAATTAAACAAGCTAAATATTTTAATTATAATATACACTAACTCTTTCTTATTATATAAGTGTATTATTAAATTAGGCACTATAAAGGAGAAAAGGCTTATGATTAACATTATGGTACTGCGACAGTTATACGAGCGAAGGGAAATTGCGGAAATCCGATGGATAAATGGCCCAATAACCCTGCCGACACACAATCTTCCCTTGAACTCTAATGTACAAGTTTATTATAAAAAAGGTAAATAGACTGGCCTATATAAGCTTCTTTTAATAAAAGGAGAGACTTATATTATTAAGATGCCTTATAGCCTTATAAAGTTTAAATTTATAGTTATTAAACTATATATTACTTTACTAAAAGCAAAGACTTCTTATAAGAATAACTAAGCTTAAAATAAAAAAGCTATAGGAATAGCTTTAACTTCTTAAGAAGAGTAAGGTATAGGCTTAAATAACCCAGACTAGGAAAACACTAAGATTAATAAAATTATTTATAAGACTCCCCTTAATAACCCTATAAATCTACTATAAAGAGGCTGTAGAAGACCTTAGAAATACCCTTAACTAAAAGCTTTCCTTATAGAGAAAGAAAAGGCCGATTTTCCTAACGTGCGGAGGTTAATTGCAAGTTAAAAA